>ML285370.1:0-71532 GCA_005239495.1 Nicotiana undulata
ATTTTACTCTACCGAGCCGCGCTATAGTCGGCCGGGTATGGCACCTATTGTGAAACCACTGATTAGTTGGGTTTACCGAGTCCTCTTTGAGGCAGGGTATGATGTGATGATGATGATGCCCACAGAGGCGGATGTTGATAAGATAATGATGATGCCCACAGAGGCGGATGTCTTTAAAAGATTATGTATATATACGTATCATGCATTNTAGTACATTATTTGTACTGACGTCCTTTATATTTGTGGACGCTGCATGTCGTGCTGCAGGTCCTGATAGACAGGTAGACGCAGTTCCCCCACCACAGTAGGCTTTCCAGTTCAGCGGTTATAGGCGAGATCCCTTCTCCGGACTTGCCGTGGTCTTGGTATGCATTTTTGTTATAGATATTATGGGTATGTCGGGGCCCTGTTCCGACTATGTTGCATTACTTATGCTCCTTTAGAGGCTCATAGACAAGTGTCAGCTTATGTATAGTTTGGTATGCCTTGTCGGATGATTTATGTTGTATAGTCTTTCATGGAAGTGTGGTAGCCCCTAACTTATATGTAGTTTCTTGGCAGTCTTGTTATCCCATGTTATCCATGTTAATTCTATTATCTGTCATTGTTTGGTGATAATCCATATCTTCCACTTATATTGATCTCGTCGGCCCTTAAAGATAATAAATTTTTTTTTAGATAAAATGTACGTTGGTGCTCGGCAAATATGGCTCGGGTACTAGTCATGACCCTCCAGTTTGGGTCGTGACAGTTGCATAATCCAAACGACATCCGACTAAAGGCAAAGGTTCCATAGGGGCAAGTGAATGCTGTCTTTTCTTGGTCCTCCAATGCTATGTTGATTTGGTTGTAGTTGGAGTACCCATCAAGGAAGCAATATAATGACCTTCCCGCTAGCCGATCAAGAATTTTATCAATAAAAGGCATAGGGAAATGGTCTTTGCACGTGGCACTATTGAGCTTCCAATAGTCCATTCATACTCTCCACTCGGTGACCGTCCGTGTTGGGATGAGCTCATTCTTTTCATTGTGGATTACTGTCATGCCTCCCTTCTTTGGTACACATTGCACCAGACTCACCCACAAACTATCCGCAATGGGGTAGACAACTCCCGCATCCAACCACTTGATTATCTCTTAACATCAAAATCATCAAATATGCATAGATTCAACTCTAAGAACTTATGAGATTTCTAAAATTCACATTTGAGGCCGAATCATGTCTAAACTCATATGAATGACCTCAAATTTTTCACACAGGTCATAAATGACATTACGGACCTGTTATCGCTTTCGGAATTCCATTCCGAGTCCGATATCAAAATTTCACCTATCGGCCGAAATCGCCGAAATTCTAACTTTCGCCAATTCAAGCCTAAATCTACAACCGACCTCGAAAACATATTCCGAACACGCTCCTAACCCCGAAATCACCATACGGAGCTAACGGAGTTGACAGAATTCCATTCTGGATTTGTCTTCACACAGTTCTAGCTACGAGCTGATTTCAAAAGCTAAAATCCACATTTAAGGACTATGTGTCCAGAAATCACTCCGAATTTCACCACCCAACGCTCCCACAAGTTCCAATAATATAAATAGACATGGGAGAAGAAGTTATTAGGGGATCGGGCCGCTAACTCTCAAAAACACCGTCTGGGTCGTTACGTTCTCCTCCTCTTAAGAAAATCGTTCGTCCTCAAACGAGTATAGAAACATACCTGAAGCTATGAAAAGATGAGGGTACTGATTCCGCATATCCTGCTCGGTCTACCAAGTCGCCTCCTCGACTGGATGACCCCTCCACTGAACCTTGACTGAGGCAATATCCTTCGATTTGAGCTTTCTGACCTACCTATCCAATATAGCCACATGCTCCTCAACATATGATAGCTCCTTGTCTAACTGGACTGAGGTGAAATCCAAAACATGACTTGGATCACCGTGATACTTCCGGAGCATGAAAACGTGGAATACGGATGAACTCCTACTAGGTTAGGACGCAAGGCCAACTCATAGGCTACCTCCCCAACCCGCTGCAATACCTAAAAAGGGCCAATGAACCTCGGACTCAGCTTATGCTTCTTCTAGAAATTCATGACGTCCTTCATAGGCGATACCCGAAGCAAAACTCGATCACCAACTATAAATGCCAAGTCACGAACCTTCCGGTCCGCATAGCTCATCTGCCTGGACTGAGCTGTGCGAAGTCTCTCCTGAATTACCTTCACCTTGTCAAGGGCATCCTGAACCAAGTCTGTACCCAACAATCGAGCCTCGCCCGGCTCAAACCATCCCACTGAAGACTTGCACCGCCTACCATACAAAGCCTCATACGGCGCCATCTGAATGCTGGACTGGTAGCAGTAATTATAAGCAAACTCTGCTAGAGGCAAGTATCTATCCCATGGCCTTCCAAAATCCATCACACGGGCACAGAGCATGTCCTCAAGAATCTGAATCGTGCGCTCGGACTGTCTGTCCGTCTGAGGGTGAAATGCTGTGTTGAGATCTATCTGGGTACCCAACCCACTATACAAGGCTCTCCAGAAGTGCAAGGTCAACTGAGCACCTCGATCTGATATAATAGACATTGGCACACCGTGCAACCGGACTATCTCCCCAATGTGGATCTGGGCCAACCTCTCAGAAGAATATGTAGTCAAGACTGGAATGAAATGGGCTTATTTGGTTAGCCAGTCCACAATCACCCAAATAGCATCATGCTTCCCCAAAGTTCGAGGGAGCCCAACCACAAAGTCCATGGTGATCCGCTCCCACTTCCACTCTGGAAGCTCAATCTGCTGAAGTAATCCTCCCGGTCTCTGATGCTCACATTTGACTTGATGACAGTTGAGACACTTGGCTACAAACTCTGCTATATCCTTCTTCATCCTTTGCCACTAATAGTGCTATCTCAAATCCTGGTACATCTTCACGGTACCCGTATGGATGGAATACCGCGAACTATGAGCCTCCTCAAGAATCAACTCCCGAAGCCCATCTACGTTGGGCACACAAATACGACCCTGCATCCTCATCACACCATCATCACCTATGGTCACATCCCTAGCATCCCCCTGCCGTACTCTTTCCTGAAGAGCCAGAAGGTTGGGGTCATCATATTGGCGCTCCCGAATGCAGTCATAAAGAGAAGATCAAGCAACAACACAAGCAAATACCCGACGAGGCTCTGAAAGATCCAGTCTCACGAACTGACTGGCTAAGGAATGAACATCCATGGCTAAGGTCCTCTCAGCTACACGAAGATATGCCAAACTACCCAAACTCTCCGCCCGGCGACTTAAGGCGTCGACTACCACATTGGCCTTCCCCGGGTGGTTTAATATGGTGATGTCATAATCCTTGAGTAACTCCAACCACCTACGTTGGCGAAAATTAAGATCCTTCTGCCTGAATATGTGCTGCAAACTCCTGCATCAACACTGCTCCTAGGCCAATCCTCGAAGCATCACAATAGACTGTATAGGACCCTGAACCTGTGGGTAATACTAACACTGGAGCTGTAGTCAGGGCTGTCTTGAGCTTCTGAAAGCTCTCCTCGTACTCCTCGGTCCATATAAAAGGTGCACCCTCCTGGGTCAGTCTGGTCATGGGCATTGTCATACCTCCTTTTTCACTACCCGTATTAATAAAAGAGTTTTTCCACTTTAAGTGACATTATTCGGATTTGATATTTATTATTACTTCAGAGTCGCCACCCGTATTTTTGACGATACTCCGGGACACCGTTTTATTTTAAAAATTCCAAACCGAGGAAGTTTGACTCTGTTTTAAGTTGTCTGCGACCAGAAATCCGAGTAAGGAATCTGTTAACCCGGGAGAAAGTGTTAGGCATTCCCGAGTTACGTGGTTCTAGCCGGTCGCTTAACTATTAATATTTGCCGAAATTGTCCGATTGTTTACGTGTTTTAGCCTAGTGTGTTCTTAGCCTTTTTATTCTTAAAACCGCTTTTGACATTTATGAATTTATCTTGAAAAGAAGTCACGAGGATGTGCACTTGTCTGTTTTTGGACATATTACAATTACGTCACATGAAATGGACCCGCAATTGCAATGCGTGATTTTAATATATTTTGAAGTTGAAGTCAGGGACATGAGTCGTCGCACCCGAGTGTAGATTACGTAGTCAAGACTAATGACGGTTTTATAATGCCTATTTGAGGCGATATTCGATTATTCTTTATGTTTTATACTTTTGAAAGAGCGTTTTAGTTTTAAGATCAATTAGGACGATTATGAATTTATCTTAAACAAGTCACGATGGCGTGCACTTGTTGTTTTTGAGCACATGGAAAACACGTCACCATGAAATGAACCCATGGTTGCTATATGCGTTTTATTAATGTTTGGAGTTAAGGGTCGGGGGCATGAGTTGCCACTCCCGGGTGTAGGTTATGGTAGTTTTGGAATAATATTTGATACTTACTAAATTTTAATCTAAAGATGTAATTTTCCTTTCTACCTAGAGGATATGTAGAGAATTATCTAAAATAAAGTTCACTAGCCTAAAAGACAAGATACTTGGGCTATGGCCACATTTTAGCCCCATGTTATCGTTTAACTCTTTGGCCAATCCTAATTACGACTAATTTATAGGGAGGTCACTAGTATAGGAAATTCAACTAAGTCTTAATGATTTTTATTTTTCAGTTTGATGAAAAATAGGAAACATGGTAATACATATTTGTTCATACATACATTTGTGAACATAACACAACATATATTTTCAGTTTTTCCACTTTTAGACAGCCTAAACATAATACTCATTAATTCTGAAATGAATTGACAAGGTAAAGTCACGCTACTTCCAGAATTTTGTAATTTCTAATAAAGGTCAAACCACAGGCAGTCTTATTAACTTTTTGAGACAGTGATTCTTACCAATTTAAAACAGCTTTAATCTCATGTTTCTAGAGGCTTAAAATTCATATGTATACACTGATTTTTGCAGATTTATAAGACACAAAATAGAGTGAAGATGATCTACTGACTCTATTTATGTCGAAACTCTAACTGAATTTAGAAATAACCATTTTTTTCAAGATCCAGTGAGGTGTTTAATATAGATTTCACATGCGTTCTTTTGCCTAATACCATTTTCAGAATAAATAGAATGTAATTTCAAATTTTTAGGAACAGGAATAAAACTGAAATTTAGTGTACACTCCAGTCTTAAATTACATTACAATGAGAGTTAACAAATCGATACAAGGGGATTGTAACTTGACTGCTGCTATTACATTTTTCAAATGAATAAAAATTCTAACTAATATGCCGACTCGAATCTCCCTTGAGGCCTCTCGTTTAAGCTTTCCCTTTGTAATATGTAGAACATCCCAACTCATCAGGTGTTATGCATTCATCAGAATCAAATTGACCATGAAAAGATCAATTCCAATCCTGATGATGCTTGTGTTTATCTGTTCCAAAGACAGAATCATTCATGTATTCGTTTGGCGTGAATATGATCATGAAAGGATCAAACTCAACCCAGACTGTCGTTGTTATACCTTGGACCTTTAGTCCATGCTTATTCTTTGACTTTGATTATTTAGGCATGTTTTAGAGAATAAATCTGATCGTATTGGGGATTCAAATTCTTTCCTCTAAAGAGCCTTCGATTATCCACTTTATACCCATAAAGGGTGATTTTCAGCATCCTAAGCTACTGTTTATGCACTACCAAGGGGTGAATTTGACTATTAAGAAGTCAGATTCATCTACCCTAGTGCTATTACTAACATAATTCTAAACTATATAGAAATTTTGATTATTTAGGCATTTTTAGAGGATGAACCTGACAATTCAAAGGTTCAGATTCCTCAACTCTAATGCCCTTTTAACTACATGGTTTGTACCCTTTTGAAGGGTAGACTTCAACCAACCATACCAATATTTGTGCACTCATCTCGGGGTGATTTGATTATTAAAGAACCAAACTCATCTACCCAAGTGCAAATTATTCTAATAATATGCTAAACAAATACAAAACTAACATCTAACTACCAAATGCTAAACGCATTTTGAAATTAACAAAACTTAGAAACAATCAGACTGATTTCAGGAATCCAAAAGTTACATACATACATTCAGATTCGTTACCAACATAATAACAACCTTATTTCAGATTTTTATATTAAGAATAAGGGAGAAGAAGATTCAAATTTACACAATCTCAAAAAGAAAACATAACATGAATCAACAATTTCTGCACAAGTTCTAGATTCAATAACTTTGTATAAAGTTCATTGTTACATACCTTTAAAGAGAAAAACAGCAAAAGACTTGACCAAATAAAGGTCAAGTGTGCACAACAATCAGCAAGAAGGACAAGAATTCAACAACAACAATCAGCAAACCCCATAAATCTAAGACAGCCTCAGCAAAAGATAACCCAGAAATTTTGAATATAAATACTTAAAATCTTCAAAAAATCAGAACACCCAAGGAGGGTGAAAGCTCAGAACCAGACAATCTACTGATGAATTTTTGTTCAAAAGAAATCAGATTTTTTCCTTTCTTTGTTTTCTAGTATTCAACATTCAAGAAAGTAGTTTTCAGGCTACAGAGAGAATTTTCAGAGTGTCCAAAAGTGTTTTTTTTTGGACTAAGGAGATGGGGTCTATTTATAGGGTATTTAGGAGTAGGATACCCTTTGAAATATTCCTTATCTAAAGCTGAAAATAGTACCAAATAGTACATAGGGCAGCTGTCAACCTTATCTTTTGGGACAGCTGCCCCCTATTCTAGAACATTCTTCCCTTTTAAAAGATCATTTTACCCTTATAAATCTGATTTCCTAATATACATTACCTGATATACCCCTTGAAGTCCCTATATTTACCATTAGGTAACCAGGGTTGCTTACTTGGGTTTAGTTTAGTTAATTAACTCTAGTTAGCTTACTATTGTTAACTACTAGTTATGTTTAGCTATGCTTAAGTTAACTAATTAAATGTTAATTGATTAAATGCCTAGAGTTAGTTTCATACTAATTACCTATGTTTAAGTTAATTAATTAAAGTAGGTCAATCAACTTAACTCCTTAAATTAAGTTAACTGATTTAGTTAAGTTAATTCAACTTGATTACCTAAAATCGGAAACTTAACTAATTATTAAGCCCAGGTTAACTAATTTGTTTTAGTTAGTTAATTCTAAACTAATTATCTTGGACAGATTTTTAGCTAATTACTTAAGAGGCTACCTAAGTTAACTTCTAGGTTGAAGAAGTTGGAATTATTTAAATGTGAGACTAAGTGAATTATTTGTTCTTAGACTTAGTTAATTGGTCTTAACTAGTATTAGAACTTAATTGGTTGAAGGTTCTTAATTACTAACTAATTTCAGACTTTGTTTAGGCTTTTAGGTTAATTAATGAAAATTAGTTAGGTTATTAGACTTAGTCAATTTTCTTTCATTAAGGTCTGTTTTAGTTTCTACTTGAGCCTAGGTGGGGGTTAGTTTGTTTAGGTTGATTGAAAATGCCAAATCTAACCTAAGAGTTGAACTTAGGTTAAACTATGATTCATTGGAAGTTAACACCTAATTGTGACTAATAACATAGGCAGCAGAATCAAAGGCTAAATCAAATTACAACCTCAAACGATATATGATCAAACAAACAATCAAAATACAATAAAAGCTGTTACACTTTTACAAGAAGATGGAATATCAGTAATTTAACACATGAGTTCAGGGATTTAACAACTAATCATTTATGCTCGTTTACGACAGAAATCCACAAACATACAGATATCTTGAGGATTTAGCTTGGGGGAAAATCAGTAAAGGGAAGAAACTGAAATTCCAGTACTAATATTTGCTTCATAGTCGCCTCGTAACATTTTTTTAGGAAGGAAAAAAGTAGACCAATCACAAAGCTTAAACAATTAAATCTCATAAAAACAGTAACGGACAGCAAAGTTTAATACAAACTTAAGTGCCCAAAAAATAATTAAAGGAACTAAAGAAGAGGGGGAAATACCCGTTTTAAGGGACTTGACTGGAAAAATCGCAGGTTGCCAGACCTTGGCCGGATTCCGGCGGGGTTTGAAAACGAATCAAATCCTCATGAATCAATTTCTCTAGTCAAGAGCAATTGACTCATGAAGGTCTGAGCCATTGATTGTCTCTAAATCGGCCGGTGGAGTACTTTAGGTTTTTTCATATTCTTAGATCTGAAATTCCTCACAAACGAGTGATCTTTTGGAGAAACCAAGGCTGGGACGGGGTTAAGTAGGATATGGAGATTATTTGGTATAATTTTGGGGTCGATTGGAGAAGCTCCGCCGCCGGAGGCGATTTCCGGCCGGCAGAGCATGGCGGAGGAGGGGTGGAACTACGGTGGTCTGGTGGCGACTCCATGTGGAGCCCGGTGGGTTGAGAGAGAGAATAGAGAGACGAGTTAAAAGAGGGGGGAGGGGTGTTAGACTTATAATTGAATGGGGGGTAGGGGCTTAGAGACAGTCTTATACTTAAGGGGTCCTTAGTTTAGGACCGTTAGATCAATGAGATCCAACGACTGAGAGGGATTTACTTATGAAACAGGGTCGTTTGGGTAGTATAGGGGCTGGACCAGGTAGGAGGTCTATTGGGCTGGGTCGTTTGGGTGCTTGCAGAGGTTAATTCTTTTGGGCCTGGGCAAATTTAGCCCAGGTCCTAATTAACACTCTTATAACTAATTAAATCTAAATAACATCCTATGATTAATTAACACCCTAATTAACCTTATAATTAATTAATCTCAATTTAATTAAAACCAAACCTACTTAAATCTAAAAAAATGTAATAATTAGTTCTAAACCTTATTTCATTTAATCATAGATTAATTAGGAGTAAAACCATTAATTTTATACTTGTAACGACCCGACCAGTCGTTTTGCGTATTCGGACCCCGTTCCCTTAAATAAGACTTTCTGTAGCGGCTTATCAAGATTTGTGACTTGCGAGGACGGATGGTTCGGGATTTGGAAGTGTTTAGAATGGTATAGGAACACTTGGTTCCTTAAGGTTGGCTTTTAAGGCCAAGTTTGACTTCGGTCAACATTTTGAGTAAACGACCTCGGAATCGAGTTTTGACGATTCCAGTAGCTTCGTATGATGATTTCGGACTTGTACGTATGTCCGGATTGGGTTTTGGATGACCCGAAAGCATTTCGACGACAAATAGCGAAATAGAGTTTCCTTAAGTTTGAAATTTGGTTTGGAACGTGATTTTATGTTATTGAAGTCCGAACGGAATTCCGAGACCGGTAATAGTTCCTTTATGTCATTCATGACTTGCCTGCAAAATTTGGTGTCATTCCGAGTAGTATAGGTCGGTTCGGCGCATTGAAACCGAATTGAAGAACTTAGAAACTTCCTAAGTTTGATTCTAGGTGTTTTGAGGGGTGATTTTGAGTTTTAGCGTTGTTTTGGGTGTTCCGAAGGCTCGAGCGAGTCCGTAATTTGATTTAGGAATTGTTGGTATATTTGGACGGGGGCTCACGTGGGCCCAGGTGCCTCCCGGACACCACACGAGGCCAAAAACCAGCTAAAAATGCAGATGGTGCACCTGATCAGGTGTGACCGCAGGTGCGGTTGCCCAGCTGCAGGTGCGGACCCAGTTCCGCAGGAGCGAAGCCGCAGGTGCGACCTCCAGCTCCGCAGGTGCGGGCCCAGTCTTTCCTGTCCAACTCTGCAGGTGTGAGCCCCTGTAGGCCAGGCAGTGTATTTTCATTTAATCACGGGATTTACTTCATTATTTTCATTTTTCACTTCCATTGAAGACTTGAGAGCTTGGGAAGAACTCTCCACCACCTCGCTACTATTAAGGTAAGTGAACTCTACCCTAGAGTTAGATTAATACATGAATTATTAATGGGATTAACTAGTAATTGGTGGAAAAATCAAGATTTGGGATAGTAACCTAGGGTTGATGAACTTTAGGGAATTTCACCACTTTTCTACCATGAAATCATAAAAAAATTATATATTAAATACCCTTAGGCTATGGGTGAGTGTTATCTTCGAAAATTCCCGGAATCCGAGCATGTGGGCCTGGGGGTGTATTTTGGGATTTCTTCAAGAATAGAGAAGTTACTAAATAAGTAGGAGAATTTTCATACTTTGAGCATGCATTGACATATTTATATATCATTTGACTAGTTTCGAGTCCTCGAGTGTAAAGTTTGGAGTCTCGGGCGCGTTCTTGATAGGGAAGTAGATTCTACGCGAGGTGAGTCTCCTTTCCAACCTTGTAAGAGGGAATTGACCCCATGAGTAAATGTAAATGATTGAGTTGTCCTTATTTGCGGGGGCTACGTACGCGCAAAGTGACGAGAGTCCGTGCGTAGCTACTACTCTGTTGTGTCGTGTAGAATTTAGGATTTCATAAGCATGCCTTTATGTGCCCTACCTGTATCTTTACATGTGTTCCTGGTTGCTTACTATCCTTGAAATTGACATGAGAATATTAGGAAGCTGTGTGTAAGTTTAAGTGCTTAAATCTCTGAATTCAAGAATAATCCATGATAAATTCCTGAATTTCCTGACAAATTCTGTGTATGTCTACGAGCACCCGTGTTGTATGTATGATTCGCGAGTGAGGTAGCCCTTTATTTATGTCAACCGCGTTGCATGATCGATTCGCAAGCGGGGTAATGGATGCTTCTATGGTTCGTGACGCTCGACCCTCGGCAGTGCACATTTATTTTCGCGCCGCTTCGGCCGTACGCTTCGACATATTATGTGCTATGTATTTGACTGAGAGTCTCGTTATTATTAAATAAATTACCCCACGTGTAAGGGGAACTTGAGACTTGTGTAGTAATTATTGTTTGACTCATGAGAATAAATTGCAGTTTTGTGTAACTGATACTTCATGCCTTAGTGATTTTCATGACTACTTTTCTTGTCTAGCCTTACTTATTCATGTTATTGGTTATTGACCTTAGTAAGTATCGCGTCTACCTCTCGTCACTACTTCTTCGAGTTTAGACGGGATACTCATTGGGTACATATTTGTTTATATGTACTCATGCTACACTTTTGTACTTAATTGTACTCGTTCTGAGGCTGTTGCACCTGGTCACCATTCAGGTATCCGTCGCTGAGAGTACTATCGGGATTAGACTACATGGTGAGCTACCCTTCTTGGCGTTTCCCAGCAGCACTGTGGAGTTTCCATTTATATTGGATATTCTGTCTATCCTTCCAGACAGTTGTACATCTATTTTGTGTATTTTTTTTTGTATATTCCACTAGTCGCTTGTGGACTTGTGACACAAGGACTTGGCACACGTAGTTGATTCAGTAGTATTATGCTACTCTGTTTTATGCTGGCAAACGATTTTTGAGTTACTTTAAATCGCTATGCCTCACTTCCTCACTTTCATTTAAGGACTGCTTAAATTAAAACTGGACAAGCATTTGAACATCTCATTAAATTAAGTAATTTCGTTCGTAAACTAGTGTTGGCTTGCCTGACTTTGGTGTTGGGCGCCATCACGACCTGAATAGGGATTTGGGTCGTGACAACATGGTATTAGAGCTCTATATTCACGTAGGTCTCACAAGTCACAGGAAAACCCAGTAGAGTCTTGCGGATCGATATAGATACGTCTGTATTTACATTAGAGAAGCTACAGGGTGTTAGGAAAATCTCTCTTTATTCTTATTCTATCATGCAGTCGATGGTCTTACAAAATATCATTCTTATACTCTCTCACAGATGGTGTGGACTCGTGCAGCTGATATTCCGGGCCCGGGAGATGCCGCTACCCCCGTAGTTCGAGGCCGTGGCAGAGGCCGGGGGAGTGCACCGGCCCGAAGTAGAGGACGGGGGCGTCCCAGAGTTGCTCCATTAGCACCCCCAGAGAATCATATCCTTGAGGAGCAGGGGGAGGTGCCCCCAACAGATCCAGCTCTGATGGATTTCATGACAGCACAGGGCTTCCAGGAGGTCATGGTCCGTATGATGCGGTTCATGAATACTATGACCCGGGCTGGTTTATTTCCAGCGGATCCTACTACATCTCGGGCGGGAGGGGGAGTTCAGACCCCTACCACCCAAGCCGCAGGTCATGCAGCGGTAGTATATCAGACTCCGGGTACTCTTCCCGCGGGTGGAGCACAGCCAGCAGTAGCACCTAAGCTTAGACCAGCCGCAGACGGCGATCTGCAGAAGTTACTTGATAGATGAACTCGATTGCACCCTCTTGTCTTCGGAGGTGAGAGGGGCGAGGAAGACCAGGACTTTATTGATAGGTGTAGGGACAAACTTCACAACATGAGGATTTTGGAGTCCCACGGAGTTGATTTCACTACTTTTCAGCTAGAGGGCAGGGCCCACAGATGGTGGCAGTCATTCATCCTGGGTAGGCCAGCAGGTTCCCGTCCTCTCTCGTGGGAGCAGTTCACTCAGCTATTCCTGGACAGGTATATTCCACCCTCCGAGAGGGAAGATCTGCGGTATCAGTTTGAGCAGGCTGAGCAGGGGCAGATGACAGTGACAGATTACGAGGCCAGGTTTTCAGAGTTGTTCCGTCATGCCCTGATGATTCTTCCTACAGATGCTGAGAGAGTGCATAGATTTGTAGCCAGGTTGCACTCAGGTATTAGGGTCAACATGGCCCGAGAGGTGGAGATGGGTACTCCCTATCAGCTTGTGGTTGAGATAGCTCGTCGGATTGAGGGTTATCGGTCGAGGGGCAGAGAGTTGGGTCAGCAGGACAAGAGAGTTAGATTTTCTGGAGATTTCCGAGGCGCCCCAGGCAGGGGAAGGGGTCAGTTCAGCAGAGGCCAGCCTAGCAGGCCTCTATATTCAGCTTCTCCACCACATCCCCGTGGTGTTCCAGTGAGGCCTTACTTTAGTGCCATGTCGGAGAGTTCTTACCGCCCACCAGCTATTCAGGGTTCTTCCTCTTCAGGGCAGCATGCCATGCCTCCAGTAAGATTCTATGAGTGTGGGGATTCAGACCATATGAGAAGGACTTGTCCCAGACTTCGGGGCCAGGCTGTCCAGCAGAGTTATCAGCCTACACTCAGCACTGGCGCTCCGTCCACCCAGAGGTGGAGGACAGGCTGGTAGAGGTCGTCCTAGAGGTGGAGGCCAGTCAGGGGGAGCTCAGCTAGCTTCTATTCTGTCCAGCGGAGGTCAGTCTTTAGGTACTCCAGCCAGATTCTATGTTATTTCGGCCCGAGCAGATGCAGTGGCCTCAAACACCGTGATCATAGGTATTATTTCAGTATGTGGTAGGGAGGCATCAGTGCTATTTGATCCAAGATCTACTTATTCATATGTGTCAGCCTTATTTGCTTGTTTTCTAGAAGTTCCGAGTCCTTGGATTCTCCTATATATGTGTCCACTCCTGTGGGCGATTCTGTTGTGGTAGATCGGGTCCATCAGTCTTGTGTGATCACCTTTTGTGGGTTCGAGACTAGAGCAGACCTTCTATTGCTCAACATGGTTGATTTTGAGATTATCCTGGGCATGGATTGGCTATCTCCTCATCATGCCATCTTGGATTGCCATGCCAAGACGATTACTTTGGCCATGCCCGAACTGCCTAGGCTGGAATAGAGAGGTTCCTCAATTAGTGCAGCCAGTAGAGTTATTTCCTTCCTAAAGGCTCGACATATGGTCGAGAAGGGTTGCTTGGCGTATCTTGCTTATGTACGGGACACCACCGCCGAGTTCCCGATGATTGATTCAGTGCCAGTTGTTCGAGAGTTTGCCGATGTATTCCCTTTGGACCTTCCAGGCATGCCTCCGGATCGGGATATTGATTTCTGCATTGATTTAGCTCCAGATACTCAGCCTATTTCTATTCCCCCGTACCGTATGGATCCAAATGAGTTGAAGGAGTTGAAGGATCAGCTTGAGGAGTTGTTGGCTAAGGGCTTTATCAGACCGAGTGTGTCGCCGTGGGGTGCTCCAGTTCTATTTGTAAAGAAGAAAGATGGGTCTATGCGGATGTGTATTGATTACCGCCAGTTGAACAAGGTAACTATTAAGAACAAGTATCCATTGCCGCGCATCAATGATTTGTTTGACCAGTTACAGAGTGCCAGAGTATTCTCTAAAATTGACTTGGGATCGGGGTATCATCAGCTGAAGATTCGGGCTTCGGATGTTCCGAAGAATGCTTTTCTTACGAGATATGGACATTATGAGTTCCTAGTGATATCCTTTGGCTTGACTAATACCCCGGCAACATTTATGGACTTGATGAACAGGGTGTTCAGGTCATATATTGATTCCTTTGTCATCATCTTCATTGATGACATTTTGATTTACTCACGTAGCCTACGAGAGCACGAGAAGCATTTGAGAGTTGTGCTCCAGACCTTGCGACAACAGAATTTATATGCTAAGTTCTCCAAGTGTGAGTTTTGGTTGGATTCTGTGGCATTCTTGGGGCATGTGGTATCTGGAGAAGGTATCAAGGTTGATCCTAAGAAGATTGAGGCAGTTCAGAGTTGGCCACGTCCTACTTCAACGACAGAGATCAGAAGTTTCTTGGGTCTAGCAGGCTACTACCGGCGATTTGTGGAGGGATTTTCATTCATTGCAACCCCATTGACTTGATTGACTCAGAAGAATGCTCCATTTCGGTGGTCTGACGAGTGTGAGGCGAGCTTTCAGAAGCTCAAGACTGCATTAACTTCGGCACTTGTTCTAGTATTGACTTCTGGTTCGGGGATGTATACGGTGTATTATGAATTGCTTATTCCTGGCTTGGGGTGCGTATTGATGCGGGAAGGGAGAGTTATTGCTTATGCTTCGCGCCAGCTGAAGGGTCATGAGAAGAATTACCATGTACACGATTTGGAGTTGGCGGCGATTGTTCATGCTCTTAATATTTGGAGGCATTACTTATATGGGGTGTCTTGTGAGGTTTATACAGACCACCTTTGAGGCAGCACATGTGGCTTGAGTTACTAAAGGATTACGACATTACCATTCTTTATCATCCGGGAAAGGCGAATGTGGTAGCAGATGCTTTGAGTAGGAAGGCGGAGAGTATGGGTAGCTTGGCCTATATTGCAGCTGAGGAGAGACCTCTAGCCTTGGACATTCAGTCCTTGGCTAATCGCTTGGTGAGATTAGATCTTTCAGAGCCTCGTCGAGTTTTAGCTTATGTGGTTGCTCAGTCTTCATTAGTGGGCGAGATCAAGGCTCGACAGTATGATGATCTGCGTTTTGCAGAACTACGGGAGACAGTGGTTCAGGGTGGTGCCAAGGAGGTTACTATTGGCTAGGATGGTGTTCTGAGACTTCAGGGTCGTTTGTGTGTTCCTAATATTGATGTCCTGAGGTAGAGGATTCTTTAGGAGGCACACAATTCGGGGTATTCTGTTCATCCTAGTGCTACGAAGATGTATCGTGATTTGAAGCAGCATTTCTGGTGGAGACGGATGAAGAGGGACATTGTGGAGTATGTGGCTAGGTGTCTTAATTGCCAGCAGGTTAAATATGAGCACCAGAAGCTAGGGGGCCTACTTCAGCAGATGCCCATTCCTGAGTGGAAGTGGGAGCACATTACTATGGACTTCGTGGTTGGGTTGCCTCGGACACTGCGGAAGGTTGACGCGGTTTGGGTTATTGTGGATAGGTTGACCAAATCGGCGCATTTCATTCCTGTGGCTACTACTTATACTTCTGAGAGGTTAGCTCAGATCTACATTCGAGAGATAGTCCGGTTGCACGGTGTACTGGTGTCCATTATATCAGATCGAGGTCCTTAGTTCACCTCGCACTTCTAGAGAGCATTGCACAGAGATATGGGTACTCAGATTGATCTCAGCACATCATTCAATCCACAGACTGATGGTCAGTTGGAGCGTACAGTTCAGATATTGGAGGACATGCTTAGAGCATGTGTGCTTGACTTTGGAGGCCAGTGGGACCAGTTCTTGCCTTTGGCCGAGTTTGCTTACAATAATAGTTATCAGTCCAGCTTTGAGATGGCTCCGTTTGAGGCTTTATATTGTCGGCGATGTCGTTCTCCTATCGGGTGATTTGAGCCTGCTGAGGCTAAGTGATATGGTATAGAACTAGTGAGAGATGCCTTGGAGAGGGTGAAGTTGATTCAGGAGAGGCTCCGCACAGCGCATTCCAGACAGAAGAGTTACACGAATTAGAAGGCACGTGATGTGTCATTTATGGAGGGAGATAAGGTTTTGCTGAAGCTTTCGCCGATGAAGGGTATTATGAGATTCGGGAAGAAGGGCAAGCTGAGCCCGAGGTTCATAGGTCCTTTCGAGGTATTGAGGCGAGTTGGGGAGGTTGCTTATGAGCTTGCCTTACCTCCCAGCTTATCAAGAGTTCATCCGATATTCCATGTATCCATGCTCCTGAGATACCACGCCGACTTCTCTCACGTGGTTGATTTCAGCACTATTCAGTTGGATGAGAGGTTGGGCTACAAGGAAGAGCCAGTTGCTATTATTGATAGGTAGGATCGCCAATTGAGATCTAAGAGAATTTCTATTGTAAAGGTCAAGTGGCGGGACCAACCGGTCGAGGAGGCGATTTGGGAGTCCGAGGAGGACATGCGGGCAGATACCCACACTTATACAGCACTTCAGGTATGATTCTAGACCCGTTTGAGGACGATCGTTTTTTTAAGAGGTGGATAATGTAATGACCCGACCGGTCGTTTTGCGTATTCGGACCCCGTTCCCTTAAATAAGACTTTCTGTAGCGGCTTATCATGATTTGTGACTTGCGAGGACGGATGGTTTGGGATTTGGAAGTGTTTAGAATGGTATAGGAACACTTGGTTCCTTAAGGTTGGCTTTTAAGGCCAAGTTTGACTTCGGTGATCATTTTGAGTAAACGACCTAGGAATCGAGTTTCGACGATTCCAGTAGCTTCGTATGATGATTTCAGACTTGTACGTATGTCCGGAATAGGTTTTGGATGACTCGGGAGCGTTTCGACGCCAAATAGCAAAATAGAGTTTCCTTAAGTTTGAAATTTGGTTTGGAACGAGATTTTATGTTATTGAAGTCCGAACGAAATTACGAGACCGGGAATAGTTCTGTTATGTCATTCATCACTTGCCTGCAAAATTTGGTGTCATTCCGAGTAGTATAGGTCGGTTCGGTGCATTGAAACCGAATTCAAGAACTTAGAAACTTCTTAAGTATGATTCTAGGGGTTTTGAGGGGTGATTTTGAGTTTTAGCGTTGTTTTGGGGGTTTCCGAAGGCTCAAGCGAGTCCGTAATATGATTTAGGACTCCTTGGTGTATTTAGACGGGGGCTCGGGTGGGCCCAGGTGCCTCCCAACACCACACAAGGCCAAAAACCAGCTGAAAATGCAGCTGGTGCACCTGATCTGGTGTGACCGCAGGTATGGTTTCCCAGCCACAGGTGCGGGACCGCTTCTGTGGTCCCAGCCTCGTAGGTGCGGACCCAGTTCCGCAGGAGCGAAGCCGCAGGTGCAACCTCCAGCTCTGAAAGTGAGGGCCCAGTCTTTCTCGTCCAACTCCGCAGGTGCGAGCACCAGCTCGTAGGCGCGAGACCGCAGATGCGGTCCTCGAGCCGCAGGTGCGGAACCCCTGTAGGCCAGGCAGTGTATTTTCATTTAAACACGGAATTTCCTTCATTCTTTTCATTTTTCACCTCCATTGAAGACTTGAGAGCTTGGGAAGAACTCTCCACCACCTAGCTACTGTTAAGGTAAGTGAATTCTACCCTAGAGTTAGATTAATACATGAATTATTAATGGGATTAACTATTAATTGGTGGAAAAATCATGATTTGGGATAGTAACCTAGGGTTGATGACAGGGAAGTAGATTCTACGCAAGGTGAGTCTCCTTTCCAACGTTGTAAGAGGAAATTGCCCCCATAGGTAAATGTAAATGATTGAGTTGTCCTTATTTGCGGGGGCTACGTACGCGCAAAGTGACGAGAGTCCGTGCGTAGCTACTACTCTGTTGTGTCGGGTAGAATTTAGGATTTCACAAGCATACCTTTATGTGCCCTACCTGTATCTTTGCATGTCTTCCTGGTTGCTTACTATCCTTGAAATTGACATGAGAATATTAGGAAGTTGTGTGTAAGTTTAAGTGCTTAAATCTCTGAATTCAAGAATAATCCATGATAAATTCCTGAATTTCCTGAGAAATTATGTGTATGTCTACGAGCACCCGTGTCGTATGTATTATTCGCGAGCGGGGTAGCCTTATATTTATGTCAATCGCATCGCATGATCGATTCACGAGCGGGGTAATGGATGCATCTATGGTTCGTGCCGCTCGACCCTCGGTAGTGCAATAAACGACTTCACCCATTCATATGTTCCATTGTGAAGCGTTTTTGAAAGGTTTGACCGAACCCTGCTTCAAATGTTGCCTACATATCCTTGGCTATAAAGGAATCAGGTCAGTGTAGTTCTGGAAGTTTTGGTAGCTGGGACTACCGGGTAACTGTGGCTTCACTGCGGTTGTTGTTGTTACTGCTGCTGATCTCCTTATTACACCAAAGTAACAAAATGAAAGACTAACTAAACCTATCAGGTGCTAAGTTACAAGATTCCTATCTAAGACTTGATCTTGAGTCTCGATCTTTTGCTGACTCTGACCTGAATCTTGATACTTGTTAGCCGCACGCGCTAGTTTCGTCTTATTGTTCCTCGGATCAAGTAGGATGCGCTGGACGGGTGACTTCAATCTCGCCATGAATAGTCCATGTCTTCCCCGTTTCCTGCACTTTTGGATTCAATCCTCTCTTTATTCATTTTGTTTTATTATTCCGGATCGAAACTTCTTCTTTTGGTCGTCTCGAGTCCAATGTCCTAAAAAGTGATCTGCACAAAAATCAAAAACAAACGAACGAAATTTTCTGCCCCAGTTTTTACTAGGAAAATTTGCGAGTTATTGTAATGCAATCTACACTACTTTATTATTGAAAGCGGTGAAAAACCGATAGCAGTGTTCCTAGAGTTATTGTAGACTAGGGAGTGAATACCCTGTATCTCAAGGTTAGATCAACTAGGGGTTGGAGACCCTATGTTGCAAAAATAAAATCAACTAGGGATCGTATACCTTACGTTGGAAAAGAAATCAATTAGGGAATGTACAACCTTAATTGGAAAAGAAAAGATCAATTAGGGAATGTATACCCTTAATTTGAAAGTAAATCATCAATTAGGGAATGTATACCCTTAATTGGATAAGAAAACATCAATTAGGGAATGTATACCCTTAATTGGATAAGAAAACATCAATTAGGGAATGTATACCCTTAATTGGGAAAGAGATAATCAATTAGGGAATGTATACCCTTAATTGGCATCGACTAGGAAGCATGTGCACCCATGTCGGGAAAAGGAAATCAATTAGGGAATGTATACCCTTAACTGGGAAAGAAAGCAACAATTAGGGAATGTATACCCTTAATTGGATAAGAAAAAATCAATTAGGGAATGTATACCCTTAATTGGAAAGAAAATCATCAATTAGGAAATGTATACCCTTAATCGGAAAAGAAAACATCAATTAAGGAATGTATACCCTTAATTGGAAAGGAGATCATCAATTAGGGAATGTATACCCTTAATTGGCATCGACTAGGGAGCACCTGCAACCATGTCGGTAAAAGGAAATCAATTAAGGAATGTATACCCTTAATTAGAGAAGAAAGCAACAATTAGGGAATGTATACCCTTAATTGGATAAGAAAACATCAATTAGGGAATGTATACCTTTATTTGGAAAGGAAATCATCAATTAGGGAATGTATACCCTTAATTGGATAAGAAAACATCAATTAGGGAATGTATACCTTTATTTGGAAAGGAAATCATCAATTAGGGAATGTATACCCTTAATTGGCATCGACTAGGGAGCACGTGCGCCCTATGTCAGGAAAAGGAAATCAATTAGGGAATGTATACCCTTAATTGGATAAGAAAACATCAATTAGGGAATGTATACCTTTATTTGGAAAGGAAATCATCAATTAGGGAATGTATACCCTTAATTGGCATCGACTAGGGAGCACGTGCGCCCTATGTCAGGAAAAGGAAATCAATTAGGGAATGTATACCCTTAATTGGAAAATAAAGCGGCTATTAGGGAATGTATACCCTTAACTGGCATCGACTAGGGAGCGTGTACTCCCATGTCGGAAAAGATGTAGCTAGGGTCTGGAGACCCTATACCACTTCATATTTGAGCTATTTTCAACACACTTTTTTTTGAATGAATGCGGGAAAGGATTTTGGAGAAAACTTCCCTTTTCAAGTTGTTGCTGCAGAGCTGCTTCTAGCTTTTGCGCCTTTTCTCTTGGTTGCACCTGCTTTTTTCCACGGTTTCTTTTGAGTTGCACCTGTTTCTTATTTCAACAAAGAACGATTTGTTAGTTCGAAACGGTGGTTGGTTTGGCGGCCTTGATTATTTCAACTGTTTGATCTCGGCTCTTTTGACGACGATCTCAACCGCTTGCTTGCTGGGGATTGGGTTTCGTTTCCATATCCCGGGACCTTGTCTCTCCAGCTTTTGTTGTGGTGATCGGTCACGTGGGACCCAACATTTCAACTTTATTCCGCATTTGTAGGCCTTTCGAATGTTCTTCTTTTGGATTTATAGAGCATCGGGGGGAATTTTTGGCCCCTCGAATTCTGCTGCAATGGTTAGTCGTGTGGGACTTAACCCTTTTTCCAACTTTATTTTGCCTTCATTGGCCTTTCATTCCTGATGTTTCCTTCCATTTGACTTTAAAGAATTTGGAGAATTTCGGCTTTTCAATCTTCTCTAAGGGGGTTAGCCACGTGGGACTTAACCATTCACTTCAATTGCCTCTATAGGCATTTCGATTTGATCTTCTCCCTTCAAAAGTTGTGTTTAAAGCATTGGCCGTTGCAGCCAGTCGGGATCGACTTGATGCCCTGACGATGCTCGGGGCCCTTTGCATATTGGCTTGCGTCAAACGAGAACTCTGTAAGTCAGTTTTGCCATCTTCTCTTTGTTTTACCTTAGGAACAGAGTCAGACTGAAAATGATTGAAAGAGAATAAAAAAGAAACTGAGATAATAAATTTTGACAAGAAACATCCCTTTTGGGGGAGAGAAGAAGTACTTATCTTGGGTGTACGCGGCTTTCAATGAACATGACATGCGTCTTGGACTGGATTCCTGATCTTGTCACGACCCGAAATCCCACCTTCAGGCCGTGATGGCGCTAACGTTGCACCCTCTAGACAAGCCAACATGATAACCGAATTTATTTATTAACAAGTGAAAATAATGAACACTGACTAGATAAATGTGAACAAAATGCGGAAGCTTAACAAAATCTAGATAACAATAGCCAACAACGAAGAAATCCCTTGAAGTACAAAACCTAGAAGTGGAGTCACAATCTCGCGAACCAGTCTAAGATTTAGCTAAAGACAACAGTTTGAAATAAAAATGAAATATCTGTCTGGAAATACATAGATGACAGAATGAAAGATAGACAGTGACGCCGAGATCCACGAGCGCCTGCGGAAAACAACCTCGGTGTAGTCTGGAATGGACAGAAGGATACTCCCTCTAACGATGTCCATCGGGTCCGGCTGCATAATCTGCACAACATAAAGAAGTGCAGGTGTAGCATCAGTACAACCGACCCCATGTAATGAGTAAGTGTCGAGCCTAAACTCGGCAAAGTAATGACGATGCTAGACACGACCACAACAATTTACCTGTACAGTTCTATAATATCTACCAAAGAAAATGGCAGGAAATAATCAGTTAAGCATGGTAATACGGGGACAAGTAATGGGGTAACAAGTGAGAAGAGACTATGAATAACTGAACGAACAATAATGCAAAAGAATCAAGTCAACAGGACGTAATAACTCAAACAAGAATGTACAGGGCATCACCCTTCGTGCTTTTACTCTCATCCTCACAATGCAAAGCGTAAATGAAACCAATATAAATAATGGCACGGCATCACCCTTCGTGCATTTACTCTCGTCCTCACAATGCAATGTATAAATGAAAGCAATATAAATAATGGCACGGCATCACCCTCCGTGCTTTTACTCTCTTCCTCACAATGCAATGTTTAGATAAAAGCAATGTAAAACATGGCACGGCATCACCCTTCGTGCTTTCACTCTCTTCCTCACTATGCAATGTATGATAAAGGCAATGTAAAACATGGCACGGCATCACCCTTCGTGCTTTTATTCTCTTCCTTACCATGCAATGTATGAAATGAATGTGATGAATACACGGCATCACCCTTTGTGCTTTACTCTCTTCCTCACCCAAATCAACAACAAATGATAACTCGGCAAGGAATTTAACAACATGGAACACAATTCAACACCACCCAGCAAGGGGAAAACATTAACCATTATAATAACAATGCCCGGCAAGGGACCCAGCTATAACCAATCTCTTAGAGGTATATAATATAACGAATTGAGTCCTCGACTGAAATATCATATCACAAGTACTTAACGGATAATCTCAGCAATTCCACAAATTTTCAAGGAAGCTACTTCAAAACACAATAAACATCGGAATAATAACAGGTAGTTCACAAAATTAGACTCACGGGCATGATTGAGAACAATGCATAGGTACTTGTCACCTCACTTATACATTGAACATGATAATACAAGTAGCACATATGAATCAACACCTAATCCCTCACAAAAGTTAGGCCAAACACTTACCTAGGCTCCGAAAATGCAAATCAAGCCTCTAGCACTGCTTTCCTTCTCGAATCCAACTCCGAAACGATAGTATCTAAGCATAATAGACTCAATAATATCAATAATGACTCAATATTTAAATCCCAAAGTCTAATTATACATTTTCCATCATTTTTCCAAAAATACAAAAATTCGACCTCGGGCCCGCTCGGTCCAAACTCGAGGTTCGGACCAAAACCCGATCACCCATTCCCCCACGAGCCCGAATATACAATTTCTTTTGAAATCCGACCCCAAAAAGAGGTTGAATTCCCAAAAATTCCATAACCACCAACTCTACTCAAAACCCCTAATTTCTACCTTGTTTTCATGATTTTAGGCCTAGATTCTAGTGATTTATGAAGGAAAAATGGAGGGAATTAGAGTTAGGATCACTTACCCAAATTGTTATGGAGGAATCTAGCTTGGAAGTCGTCAATGGGGTTTGAGGAAGAAGAGAATGGTGAAAATATCAAAAATCCCGTAAGTGTATTCTATTTTTGGAGTAATTAAATAACTCGACGAATAAGCTCTATGCAATCGCGGAAGTGGGAGTGCGATCATATAGAGGCCTGGCTCACGTGCACTGCGATCGCGGAAAGGGAGTTGCGATCGCATAGGGTCCCTGGGCATTGCTATGCGATCGCGGAGGGACTTGGTGCGACCGCAGAAGGAAATTACCCAGCCCCCTCCCCACCTCTCCTATACTCTATGCGATCGCGGACTACTCTATGCGATCGCATAGAGGAACTGACCTCCCCCACCCCACAAAGATATGCGATCGCGGGACCATATATGTGATCGCACTGAAGGAAACATCAGACACCAGAAACCAGTCAAAACACCAGATTGTTTCAACTATTTTGCACCCCGACACCTACCCTAAACTCACCCGCCCTCGGGACACAAAACCAGTAATACACACGACTCCAGAATCATCCTACGGACCTATTCAAATACTTAAACCACCAAAATAACATCAAAAACAACGAATTAAACTCAAAAATCTATATAATTTTCTCAAACTTCATAACTATCAAATTTTCCATTTTTGATTCGAAACATGTCAAATCAAGTCCGTTTCTCACCAAATTTTACAGATAACTCGTAAAATAAATATTGTACCTTCCGGAACCATAATACGGGCCCGGTAACACAGGTTTCACATAAAAATTCATTTTCAAAATTCTTTATTATTTTCAGAAAACAATTTTCTTTAAAATTTCATTTCTCGGACTTGGGACCTCGGAATATGATTTCGGGCATACGCCCAAATCCCATATTTTCCTACGGACCCTCGGGGACCGTCAAATCACGGGTTCGGGTCCGTTTACCAAAAATGTTGACCAAAGTCAATTTTATTCAATTAATTATCCTACATTCAACTTTTTATCAAATTTCCACATAAAGGCTTCCCAGCTATGCGTCCAGGCTGCGCACGCACATTGAGGTGAGATTAACGGAGGCTCTCGGGGCCTCGGTACATAGTTTTAGTTAACTTTACACAGGATGACCTTTTGGGTCATCACACTCTCCACCTCTTAAACAAACGTTCGTCCTCGAACGGACATAGAAGGGTACCTGAATCGGGGAAAAGGTGGGGATATTGGCTACGCATATCGGGCTCGGACTCCTAGGTAGATGCCTCAGCAGGAAGACCTCTCCACTGGACACGAATCGAAGGATAACTCTTCGATCTCAACTGACGAACCTGCCGATGTAATATGGCTACCGGCTCCTCCTCATAAAACAAATCCTTGTCCAACTGGACACAGCTGAAGTCAAGGACATGATATGGGTCCGCAATATACCTCCGGAGCATAGATACGTGAAATATCGGATGCACGGCTGACAAATTAGGTGGCAAGGCAAGTCGGTAGACCACCTCTCCTACCTTATCCAAAATCTCAAATGGACCAATGTACCCATGGCTAAACTTTCCCTTCTTCCCGAACCTCATCACGCCTTTCATAGCTGACACTCGAAATAATACCCGGTCTCCTATCATAAATTCCAAATCTCAAACTATACGATCCGCATAACCCTTTTGCCTGGACTGAGTTGTACGTAGTCTATCCTGAATGATCTTCACATTGTCCAAGGCATCCTGGACTAACTCAAAACCCAATAATCTAGCATCTCCCGGCTCAAACCATCCGACTGGAGACCGACACTGCCTACCATACAATGCCTCATACGGAGCCATCTGAATGCTCGACTGATAGATGTTGTTGTAGGCAAACTCAGCTAAAGGCAAGAACTGGTCCCATGAACCGCCGAAATCAATGACACAAGCCCGCAACATATCCTCCAAAATCTGAATAGTACACTCGGACTGTCTGTCCGTTTGAGGATGAAATGTTGTGCTCAATTCAATCTGTGTGCCCAACTCTCGCTGAAATACTTTCCAGAAATGGGAGGTAAACTGATTACCTCGGTCTGATATAATGGATATGGGAACGCAATGCAATCTAAAAATCTCTCTTATATAGATCTTTGCCAAATTCTCCGCTGAATACGAAACTGATACCGAAACGAAATGTGCCGACTTAGTCAGCCTATCCACAACGACCCATACTGCATCAAACATCCTCTAAGTCCGTGGGAGTCCCACTACAAAGTCCATGGTGATACGCTCCCACTTTCACTCGGGAAGCTGAATTTGCTGCATCAACCCACCGGGTCTCTAGTGCTCGTACTTAACCTGCTGACAATTCAAGCACCGAGCTACATAAGCTACAATATCCTTCTTTATCCTCCGCCACCAATAGTGCTGCCGCAAGTCCTGGTATATCTTCGCGGCTCCCGGATGAATGGAATACCGGGAACTATGGGCCTCCTGGAGAATCAACTCACGAATTCCATCAATATCAGGCACACAAATACGTTCCTGCATCCTCAAAACTCCCTCATCATCAACTGTGACCTGCTTGGCACCTCAGTGCCAGACTGTATCTCTAAGAACACATAAATGACGATCATCATACTGCCTGGCCGAATACGATCATATAATGAAGAACGGGCCACGGTATTGGCCAAAACACTACCAGTCTAAAAACCCTCAAATCTCACAAATCGGTTGGCTAGAGCCTGAACATCGAAAGCAAGAGGTCGCTCTCCGACTGATAAATAAGCTAGACTGCCCATACTGACTGACTTCTGGCTCAAAGCATCGGCAACCACATTGGCCTTCCCTGGATGATAAAGAATGGTAATATCATAATCCTTCAGCAATTCTAGCCATCTCCTTTGCCTCATGTTCAACTCCTTCTATCTAAACAGATACTGCAAGCTCTTATGATCCGTGAACACCTCACATGGCACCCCATACAGATAGTGCCTCCAAATCTTCAATGCATGAACAATAGCTGCAAGCTTCAGATCGTGGACTGTATAGTTCTTCTCATGAATCTTCAACTGACGAGAAGCATATGCTATAACTTTTCCATCCTGCATCAACACTACACCAAGCCCAACACGTGAAGCATCACAATACACGGTATACGGTCCTGCACCTGTGGGCAAAACTAACACTGGTGTCGTAGTCAAGGCTGTCTTGAGCTTCTGAAAGCTCGCCTCGCACTCATCCGACACCTGAACTGAGCACTCTTCTGGGTCAACCTTGTCATCGGGGCTGCGATAGATGAAAAGCCCTCCACAAATCGGCGATAATAACCGGCTAAGCCGAAGAAGCTCCGAATCTCTGTAGCTGAAGTGGGCCTCGGCCAATCTTTAACTGCTGAAATATTCATGGGATCCACCTGAATACCCTCTGATGAAACCACATGGCCTAGAAATGCAACCGAACTCAACCAAAACTCACACTTGGAGAATTTGGCATACAACTGACTGTCCCTCAGAGTCTGGAGGATGACTCTAAGGTGTTGCCCATGCTCCTCTCGGCTGCGAGAGTACATCAATATATCATCAATGAAAACAATAACGAACGAGTCCAAATAAGGCCTGAACACTCGGTTCATCAACTCCATAAAAGCAGCGGGGACATTTGTCAATCCAAATGACATCACGAAGAACTCATAATGCCCATAATGAGTGCGAAAGGCTGTCTTAGGGACATCAGAAGCCCTAATCCTCAGCTGATGGTAGCCAGACCTCAAGTCTATCTTGGAGAACACTGTAGCACCCTGAAGCTGGTCAAATAGATCATCAATCCTCGACAAAGAATACTTGTTCTTAATAGTAACCTTATTCAACTGCCGGTAATCAATACACATCCTCATCGAGCCATCTTTCTTCTTAACAAACAACACTGGAGCACCCCAAGGAGAAACACTAGGCCTAATGAAGCCTTTATCCAACAAATCCTGCAACTGCTCCTTCAATTCCTTCTACTCTAGCAGGGACATACGATACGGCGAAATAGAAATGGGCTGAGTAACCTGAGCCACCTCAATACAAAAGTCAATATCCCTGTCGAGTGGCATACCCGGCAGGTCAGCAGGGAATACCTCTGGAATCTCACGAACCACGGGCACAGACTCTATAGAAGAAACCTCGGCACTAGAATCATGAATATAGGCCAAATAGGCCATACAACCCTTCTCGACCATGCCCCGAGCCTTCATATAAGAAATAACTCTACCGGAAGAATGTCTAGGAGTCCCTCTCCACTCCAAACGAGGTACTCTTGGCAAGGCTAAGGTCAGTATTTTGGCATGATAGTCCAGAATAGCATGGTAGAGAGATATCCAATCCATCCCCAATATAACATCAAAGTCAACCATATCAAGAAGAAAAAGATCAACCTGAGTCTCCAGACCACCAATAACTACTAAGCAAGCACGGTAGACTTGATCTACCACTATAGAATCACCCAGCGGTGTAGACACATGCACAACATCACTCAAGGAATCACGGGACATACTCAAATAAGGGGCAAAATATGAAGACACATAGGAGAATGTAGAACCCAGATCAAATAACACCGAATACTCTCGGCTGCAAACTGAAACCGTACCTGTAATAACTGCATCAGAAGCCTCAGCATCAGGTCGGGCAGGAAAAGCATAGCACCGGGGCTGAGCCCCTCCAACCTGTACATCTCTGGGTCTACTTGCTACGGGTTGACCTCTACCTCTCATGGCCTGCCCTCCACCTCTATGAGTCTGACCTCCACCTCTAGCACCACGACCTCCACCCCTAGCTGGCTAAGAGGGTGGGAGTGCGCCTTATGTGGGGACCATGGCACGAGAACCCTGATACTGAGAATTACCAAAAGCTCTGGGCAATACCTCGAAATGTGCCCCGAAACACCGCAAGAATAACAAGACCTCTGCTGCTGTGGTTGCTGACTCTGAAACTGACCCTGTCGGCCCGAATAACCACCCTGAAAACTCTGAATTGGCGGTGCACTGATAGGTGCTGATGGTGCACTAATATGAGTTGGCGGTGCACTGTGAGATACCTGAAGTGCCGACTGATAAGGTCTAGGAGGATAACCTCTGCCGAAAGAATCTCTGCCTCCAGATGAGTCTCCACTGAATCGACCGAACTGACAGGGCCTCTTGTCAGCCCCCTGACCACTACCTTGTGACAAAATCATCTCAATCCTCCTGGCCACATTGGCAGCATCCTGGAACAAAATATCAGTACCTGACTCCTTGGCCATCTGAAGTCTGATGGGCTCAGCTAAACCCTCAATAAATCTCCGCACTCTCTTACCATCAGTGGGAAGTATCATAAGTGCATGCCTGGCTAGAGTGATGAACCTGGTCTCGTACTGAGTGACAGACATAGAGCCCTGCTAGAGATGCTCAAACTGCCTCCGGAGATCCTCTCGCTGAGAAAATGGAAGGACCTTCCCCAAGAATAACTCGGAGAACTGAGCCCAAGTCAAAGGTGCATAACCAGCTGGCCTGGTCAAGCAATAGTCCCTCCACCAAGTCTTGGCAGAACCCGAAAGAGGAAAAGTAGCAAAATCAACTCCATTGGACTCTATTATGCCCATGTTTCGAAGAACCTCATGACAGCTGTCCAAATAATCTTAGGGGTCCTCTGATGGTGCACCAGTAAATGTAGTAGTGAATAACTTGGTGAATCGATCCAACCTCCATAGAGCGTCTGCTAACATGGCTTCTCCCTCAACTGCCGGTGCCACAATACCTGGCTGAGTTACTCCGATTGTCTGAGGTGCCGGAGTCTGAAACTGAGTGGCAAACTGCTCGGGTGTGTGAGTAGTAGGAGTCTGGGTCCCTCTTCCAGCATGAGAACCAACTGGTGCAATAGGAAGAACACCGGCCTGAGCCACACTCTCCATAAGTCCCACCAAGCAGACTAGAGCGTCCTGAAGCACTGGGGTGGCAATGAACCCCTCTGGGACCTGAGCTTGTCCGACTGGAACCGTCTGCGCAGGAACCTCACCGGAATAGTCTACATGTGGGTCCTTCACTGGAGCTGCTGCTCTAGCTCTACCTAGGCCTCTAGCACGGCCTCGGCCCCGGCCCCTCGTAGGAGCTGCAATAGGAGGATCGAGCTGTTGATCAGTCGATGAGGAAGCACGCGTTCTCGCCATCTGCGAGAGAGTAGAATAGAGACTCATTTAGTATTCAGAATTCAAATGGCACGACAGAGAAGAAGAAATGTGAAGAAATGCCTAACTTTGCAGCCTCTAGGAGATAACTACAGACGTCTCCGTACCGATCCCTTAGACACTACCAAGTTTGTCTGTGAGTTGTGAGACCTAAGCAACCTAGGGCTCTGATACCAACTTGTCACGACCCGAAATCCCACCTTCAGGCCGTGATGGCGCCTAACGTTGCACCCGCTAGACAAGCCAACGTGATAACCGACTTTATTTATTAACAAGTGAAAAAATGAACACTGACTAGATTAATGTGAACTAAATGCGGAAGCTTAACAAAATCTAGATAACAATAGCCAATAACGAAGAAATCCCTTTAAGTACAAAACCTAGAAGTGGAGTCACAATCTCACGAACCAGTCTAAGATTTAGCTAAAGACAACAGTTTGAAATAAAAATGAAATATCTGTCTGGAAATACATACATGACATAACGAAAGATAGACAGTGACACCGAGATCCACGAACGCCTGCGGAAAACTACCTCGGTGTCGTATGGAATGGACAGAAGGATACTCCCTCTAACGATGTCCACCGGGTCTGGCTGCGTAATCTGCACAACATAGAGAAGTGCAGGTGTAGCATCAGTACAACCGACCCCATGTACTGAGTAAGTGTCGAGCCTAACCTCGGCAAAGTAGTGACGAGGCTAGACACGACCACAACAATTTACCTGTACAGTTCTATAATATCTACCAAAGAAAATTGCAGGAAATAATCAGTTAAGAATGGTAATACGGGGACAAGTAGTGGGGTAACAAGTGAGAAGATACTATGAATAACTGAACGAATAATAATGCAAAATAATCAAGTCAACATGACGTAATAACTCAAATAAGAATGTACACGGCATCACCCTTCGTGCTTTTACTCTCATCCTCACAATGCAAAGTGTAAATGAAACCAATATGAATAATGGCACGGCATCACCCTTTGTGCTTTTACTCTCGTCCTCACAATACAATGTATAAATGAAAGCAATATAAATAATGGCACGGCATCACCCTTTGTGATTTTACTCTCTTCCTCACTATGCAATGTTTAGATAAAAGCAATGTAAAACATGGCACGGCATCACCCTTCGTGCTTTTACTCTCTTTCTCACTATGCAATGTATAGATAAAGGCAATGTAAAACATGGCACGGCATCACCCTTCGTGCGTTTACTCTCTTCCTCACCATGCAATGTATGAAATGAATGAGATGAATACACGGCATCACCCTTCGTGCGTTTACTCTCTTCCTCACCATGCAATGTATGAAATGAATGAGATGAATACACGGCATCACCCTTCGTGCTTTACTCGCTTCCTCACCCAAATCAACAACAAATGATAACTCGGCAAGGAATTTAACAACATGGAACACAATTCAACACCACCCAGCAAGGGGAAAACATTAACCAATATAATAACAATGCCCGACAAGGGACCCAGCTATAACCAATCTCTTACAAGTATATAATATAACAAATTGAGTCCTCGACTGAAATATCATATCACAAGTACTTAACGGATAATCTCAGCAATTCCACAATTTTCCAAGGAAGCTACTTCAAAACACAATAAACATCATAATAATAACAGGTAGTTCACCAAATTAGACTCACGGGCATGCTTGACAACAATGCATAGGTACTCGTCACCTCACCTATACATTGAACATGATAATACAAGTAGCACATCTGAATCAACACCTAATCCCTCACAAAAGTTAGGCCAAACACTTACCTAGGCTCCAAAAATGCAAATCAAGCCTCTAACACTGCTTTCCCTCTCGAATCCAACTCCAAAACGATAATATCTAAGCATAATCGACTCAATATTATCAATAATGACTCAATAATTCAATCCCAAAGTCTAATTATACATTTTATCATTTTTCCAAAAATACCAAAATTCGACCCCGGGCCCGCTCGGTCCAAACTTGAGGTTCGGACCAAAACCCGATCACTCATTCCCCCACGAGCCCGAATATACAATTTGTTTTGAAATCCGACCCCAAAATGAGGTTGAATTCTCAAAAATTCCATAAACCCTAACTCTACTCAAAACCCCTAATTTCTACCTTGTTTTCATGATTTTAGGCCTAGATTCTAGTGATTTATGAAAGAAAAATGGAGGGAATTAGAGATAGGATCACTTACCCAAATTGTTATGGAGGAATCTAGCTTGGAAGTCGTCAATGGGGTTTGAGGAAGAAGAGAATGGTGAAAATATGAAAAATCCCGAAAGTGTATTCTATTTTTGGAGTAATTAAATAACTGGACGAATTAGCTCTATGCGATCGCGGAAGTGGGAGTGCTATCGCATAGAGGCATGGGTCACGTGCACTGCGATCGCGGAAAGGGAGTTGCGATCGCATAGGGTCCCTAGGCATTGCTATGCGATCGCGGAGGGACTTGGTGCGACCGCAGAAGGAAATTACCCAGCCCCCACCCCAGCTCTCCTATACTCTATACTATCGCGGACTACTCTATGCGATCGCATAGAGGAACTGACCTCCCCCACCCCACAAAGCTATGCGATCGCGGGACCATATATGCGAACCCACTGAAGGAAACATCAGACACCAGAAACCAGTCAAAACACCAGATTCTTCCAACCATTTTGCACCCCGACACCTACCCGAAACTCATCCGAGCCCTCGGGATTCAAAACAAATAATACACACGACTCCCAAATCATCTTACGGACTTATTCAAATACTTAAACCACCAAAATAACATCAAAAATAATGAATTAAACTCAAAAATCTCTATAATTTTCTCAAACTTCATAAACTATAAAATTTCCCAATTTTGATATGAAACATGTAAAATCAAGTCTGTTTCTCACCAAATTTTACAGATAACTCGTATAATATATATATTGAACCTGCTCCGGGGTCCGGAACCATAATACGGGTCTGGTAACACAGGTTTCACATAAAAAATCATTTTCAAAAGTTTTTATTATTTTTCAGAAAAATAATTTTCCTTAAAAATTCATTTCTCGGACTTGGGACATCGGAATTCGATTCTGGGCATACGCCCAGGTCCTATATTTTCCTACGGACCCTCCGGGACCATCAAATCTTGGGTCCGGGTTCGTTTACCAAAAATGTTGACCAAAGTCAACTTTATTAAATTAATTATCCTAAATTTAACTTTTTATCAAATTTCCACGTAAAGGCTTCTCGGCTACGCGCCCGGGCTGCGCACGCACATCAAGGTGAGATTAACGGAGGCTCTCGGGGTCTCGGTATACAATTTTAGTTAAATTTACATAGGATGACCTTTTGGGTCATCACAGATCTATATAAACCACCTGACTCTCAGAAATTCATCACGACTTTTAACTCGAGGTTGAGAAACCTTGCCCCAGACCATGTCGATATTGGTGACCAATCATCCTCTTTTCGATTAGTAGTGCCCTTTTCTGGTTTTCACCAGCTAACCTCTCTCATTTCTCTTCTCGCCATCGCCCTGTAGTGCCCTTTGCGAGTTTTCACTAACAAGACTCTCTCATTTATAATTTCCCTACTCACCGTCGCCTTATGGTGCCCGTGTGGGTTTTCACCGATAAGACTCTCTTATTTTAATTTCTCTCATTGCTTGTATGAGGTCCAGATAGATGTATCTTCTCATTCTGGCTTTTCTTTGCCGATCGATCGGAAGGATTTTAATAAGATTTGGGTAAAATAATTTGTATCGAATTACAACCTTGGAACTCTCAGGCGAATTATTGCCGAATCTCAACACTTGCCCCAGCTTAAACTCTTGGGGGAAACGTGGATTTTTATTTTGGTGTGACTGAACCCCAAGGAGAGGCTGCCTACATATTCTTTCGGAATCAAGTCAGACGTAGTTCATTTTGAATTTTTTTTTGCTTTTGATTTTTCTTTTCTTTTTTTTCTTTTGATTTTTCTTCTTTTTTTTCCTTCAAGTTCCAAGGAGGGTAGTCAGGGAAGAGTAATCGGCTTAAAGGGTTTACAAAAATGATAGTGTTTGGGGTAGCGTGGATGAAAAGCCTTCGTCATTTAGATCATAAGTATCGTCATCACGGAAAAGGTCAAACATAATACCTTTTGACCGAATCTGCATTGATAGCCATTTCGGGGTCATTTCCTTCGATGTCTTCCAATTACAATGCTCCTTTTGGAAGCAATTTCCTTATGATGTATGGACCTTTCCAATTCAGGGAAAATTTTCCTTTCACCTCTTCGTGGTGGGGGAGGATACGTCTTAAAACAAGTTTCCCTACTTCAAAGTTCCTAGACTGCACTTTCTTGTTGTAGGCGCGGTCCATTCTCTGTTGGTACAAATGCCCGTGGAAAACTGCGGCCATCCTTTTCTCGTCAATCAGAGTTAATTGCTCAAATCGGTTTTTGACCCATTCATCATCCTCAATTTCTGCTTCGACAATAATCCGAAGGGAGGGAATTTCAACTTTTGCGGGTATTATGGCTTCAGTGCCATAAACCAATAGATAAGGAGTAGCTCCAACCGGCGTGCGCACTGTCGTGCGATATCCCAGTAATGCGAAAGGCAATTTCTCGTGCCATTGCCTTGAAGTTTGAATCATTTTCCCGAGGATTTTCTTAATATTTTTGTTTGTTGCTTCAACGACACCATTGGCTTTGGGCCGGTAAGGGGTGGAGTTGCGGTGTGTTATTTGGAACTATTCACATACCTCCCTCATCAAGTTACTGTTTAGATTCGCGGCATTGTCGGGAATGATAGTCTTTGGGATACCAAAATGACAGATGATATTAGAGTGCACGAAATCCACCACTGCTTTCTTGGTGACAGCTTTGAATGTGACCGCCTCGACCCATTTTGTGAAATAGTCAATAGCGACCAAAATAAATCTGTACCCGTTTGAGGCCCTTGGCTCGATCGGCCCGATGACATCCATTCCCCAGGCGATAAACGGCCAAGGTGCTGACATAGGATGCAATTCTGATGGTGGCGCATGGATCAAATCACCGTGTATTTGACACTTATGGAATTTCCAGACAAAGATGAAACAATCTTTCTCCATGGTCATCCAATAATATCCAGCCCGCAAGATTTTCTTTTCGATGACGTACCCGTTCATGTGGGGACCGCATACTTTTGAATGCACCTCGTTCATAATCTTTTCGGCTTCTTTGGAATCTACACATCTTAATAGATTCATATCGGGAGTCCTCTTATACAGTACTTCCCCACTTAGGAAGAAACTGTTGGCGAGTCTCCGGATGGTTCTCTTTTGGTCCCCGTTGGCCTGCTCTGGATATTCTTTTGTTTTCAAGAATCTTTTAATATCATGATACCAGGGTTGGACATCGGGCTCTACTTCGACCGTGTTGCAATAACCATGCCTTTCCTTGATTTGAATTTCCAACGGGTCGATGCGAACATTACCCGGATATGGAAGCATTGCAGCTAGGATAGCCAGTGCATCGGCTAACTCGTTGTGGCATCGTGGAATATATCTAAACTCGACAACTTTGAATCGTTTGCTAAGATCTTCCACATGTTGTCTGTATGGAAGGAGCTTAACATCTCGAGTTTCCCACTCCTCCTAAGCCTACTTGATGATCAAATCTGAATCCCCCATGATCAATAACTCTTATACATCCATGTTAATGGCCATGTTCATACCCATTAAACAAGCTTCATATTCGGCAGTATTGTTTGTACAGAAGAACCAAAGGCGGGCCGTGGCGGGATAGTGTTGTCCTGTGGGTGAGATCAAGATTTCCCCAATCCCAACGCCTTTTGCATTTATAGCTCCGTCAAAGAACATTTTCCAAGTGTTGGCGTCCTCAAAAATTATCTCGACTGAATTTACCTCCTCGTCTGGAAAGTAAGTACTTAGAGGTTGGTAGTCGTCATCGACAAGATTTTCTGCCAAGTGATCTGCCAAGGCCTGGGCTTTCATTGTCGTGCGAGTGACATAGACTATGTCGAATTCGGTGAGCAAAATATGCCACTTTGCTAATCTTTCCATGGGCATTGTCTTTTGGAATATGTACTTCAATGGATCCAGCCTAGTGATGAGGTAGGTGGTATAAGCCAAAAAATAATTTCGGAGCTTCTGAGCAACCCAAGTTAGAGCGCAGCAAGTTCTTTTCAACATCGTATACTTGGCTTCGTAGCTCGTGAATTTCTTGCTCAAGTAATATATGGCATGTTATTTCTTCCCGGTTGCGTCATGTTGCCCGAGAACACTCCCGAAGGAATTTTCTAACACCGTCAGGTATAAGAACAAAGGTCTTCCTGGTTCTAGTGGGACTAGCACTGGCGGGTTCGATAAATATTCTTTGATCTTGTCGAAAGCGTTCTGGCATTCGTCTGTCCATTTGATGGATGCATCTTTCTTCAACGGCTTGAATATAGGCTCACAAGTGGATGTAAACTGAGCGATGAACCTGCTGATGTAATTCAACCTACCCAGCAGACTCATGACCTCCTTCTTGGTTCTTGGAGGCGGGAGATCCCGAATAGATTTTATCTTTGTCGGGTCTAGCTCAATGCCCCGCCGGCTGACTATAAACCCCAGTAATTTCCCATACGGATTTCCGAAGGCACACTTGGCCGGGTTTAGTTTCAGATCATACTTACGCAGGCGTTCGAAGAATTTTCTCAAATGCTGGACATGGTCATCTTGCGTCCTAGATTTAATAATCACATCATCCACGTATACCTCAATCTCCTGATGCATCATGTCGTGGAAAATAGGAGTCATGGCCCTCATATATGTTTCCCCATCGTTCTTTAGACTGAACGACATCACTCAGTAATAGTAGGTGCCCCAGGGTGTACTGAAGGCTGTCTTTTTTGCATCTTCTTCATCCATCAATACCTGGTGGTATCCAGCATAGCAATCCACGAAAGACTGTACCTCATGTTTTGCACAATTGTCAACCAGGATATGTATGTTTGGTAGTGGAAAGTTATCTTTAGGGCTTGCTTTATTCAAATCTCGAAAGTCGACACATACTCTGACATTTCCGTCCTTTTTAGGTATTGGAACCACATTGGCCAGCCAGGTGGTGTATTGGACCACTCGGATCACTCCAACTTTTAATTGTTTAGTGACCTCTTCTTTGATTTTATCACTCATGTCTGTTTTAAATTTCCTCTGCTTTTGTTGGACGGGTGGATAACCGGGATAGGTCGGCAATTTGTGTACCACCAAGTCTACACTTAGTCCGGGCATGTCGTCATAGGACCAAGCAAATACGTCTTTGAATTCAAATAGAAGTTGAATTAGAGCGTCCCTAGTTCTTTCATCAGTGTGGACGCTTATCATGGTTTCTCGAACCTCTTCTTTATTACCCAAGTTGACGGGTTCTATTTCGTTTAAGTTTGGCTTAGGCTTATTCTCGAATTGTTCTAATTCTCAATTTATTTCCCTAAAAGCCTCTTCTTCGTCATATTCCGGTTCTTGACTCATTATTTCGAGGTTAGACAGCGTATTAAGATCAGAGCATGAAGTCCGCAAGCATGTCATGTTATTTAAAGCCGCATTANATTCTTGATTCATTATTTTGAGGTTAGACAGTGTATTAAGATCAGAGCATAAAGTCTGCAAGCATGTCATGTTATTTAAGGCCGCATTATTAGGACTAAAAATAAGAAAAATCATAAAGAATAACATACTATGAAATTTTGATTTCATTTCATTGAATTTGAACATAGGAGGGTTTACATCGGAATTCAAAAGGCGGTAAGTTAAAAACACTTGAGTTACACCCTGAAATAACTCATAGTGCAAGAAAGATGGCAAAACTGAACTACCGGGACTCCCTCCTAACGGGGAATGGAGTAGCCTTCCTATTCTGCAACTTGGAGTTTGGGCCCATGTATTGCGCCTCAGCGGTGCTTGAGCCTTCTCCCAACTGAACAATGTTAGTTTCATACAACACCAGCTTCATGGCCTCGCAGATTCCTTCAATCTCTTCAACCGTAAAGGCCTCCTCTTCTTCTTCGACATATAGCGGTTCGATGAAAGTCTCAGTAATATGTGGGACTGGCTGAGGTAGGTCCCATCCATTCCTTTTACGGGTGTCTGCCCACTTCACATCTTCATCTGAGGCTTGGAAACCTATGCTGAAGAATTTTTCAACGACAGGTAGAGAGATCGGTTCAGTGATACCTTGCTAGGACATCCCAAGCCCCTTTCCGGGTCTGTATCCATGTCTAATCATGTCGGTAGCGACCATGATTGACGCATTTGATAGGCAGGGTTGTGGGCATGGAGCACATTCTTCATGTTGGTCGGCAAGCACAATTTCAAACGCTTGATAGACAATATGCTCACTCTCCTCTCTTGCTTCAATACAGGGGACCGAGGGGTCTCTGTAGATTGACTGCTCATCCTCCCCGTGGACCACTATCTCCTGGTTATCATATTCGAATTACACCATTTGATGGAGGGTAGATGGTACTGCTCCAGCAGCGTGAATCCACGGTCTTCCTAGCAAGAAGTTATATGAGGTGTCCATATCCAGGATCTAGAAGGTTACCAAAAAGTCCACAGGGTCGATTGTCATGATTATGTCTATTTCGCCAATGGTGTCCCTTTTGATTCCATCGAAGGCACGGACACAGACGTTATTCGGCCTGATTCTCTCAGTACCGATTTCCATCCTTTGAAGTGTTGACAAGGGGCAAATATCTACCCCGGAACCTCCATCAAGCATAACTCTCTTCACATAATATCCCTCTCTTTTAACCGTTAAGTGTAAAGCTTTGTTGTGAGCGGCCCCTTCAGGTGGTAGATCATTTTGGCTAAAAGAAATTTTATTTACTTCGAAGAAGCGCTCAGCCATTCTTCCCAATTTTTTGACTGAGGTCTCTGCCGGAACATATGCTTCATTCAGCATTTTCAAGAGTATTTTCTTATGCTCGTTTGAGCCTATCAACAAAGATAAGAGTGATACTTGATCAGGAGTTTTCCTGAGTTCTTCAATTGTGGCGTATTCAGTCATGTTCATCTTCTTAAAGAACTCTTCAGCCTCTTCGGTGGTGATAGGTCTTTTAAGATGGAAGCGTTTATGCTTGTTTTTGGCTAGCTCTTTCAGATTGAGGTATCCATCATAGGAGTTTGCTTCAATTGATTTCCCTGTGATCTCTTTTCCTTTGTATGTTACCACCGTCTTGTTGTAGTTCCAAGGGACGGCAGTAGTAACCTTCACGGGATTTTGCTGCACGCAGCTAATAACCACGGGCTCATTCAGCCTTGGTGAAATTATTTTCCCCCGCGCCACGTACGTCCCCTTTGGCACATACATTGTCGGTCCATTCATCATGGCTCTATTGAATTGTAGCCTTCTGGGAGGACTTAATAGGCATTGTTCCTTCTTGGGTGCTCTGGGGACGTAAAGAACAGAGTCATTAGAGGGTCCTCTTTTTGTCTTGATTTCAGCCTTCCCCGTGCCTCGAGGGATGGGTTTACTTTTCTTCGTTTCCTGGACCGGCTTGGGTGCCTCCTTGGGCTTTTTCTCCACGTCTGCGATGGCGATGATAGCCTTCAAAGCTGGATCAAAATCTTGGTCCTCGCAGATCATGCCGATGACGGGCCCATTGTTATGGGCGGGCAATGTATTGTTTGTCACATTGGGAGCTTCTCCATCCCTTAACACTACCTTCTTTTTCTCTATAAGATTTTCCACAGCCCGCTTGAGACAACAATCCTCCGTGTCGTGCCCCTCTGCTCCGTAATGGTAGGCACAATTGGTTTCGGGTTTGTATGACACTGATGTTGGGTTTTGTCTTGTCGGAGGTACGGGCTACAGAAGCCCCATCTGGACCAACTTTGGGTAAAGACTTGAATATGGCTCACTGATATGAGTGAAATTGAGTCTCCTTGGTGGCTCACAGGGGTAAGCGTTGTACGAGTAGTTGTTTTGAGGAGGGTGTGGGTTATATGGAGCTGGGAGAGGATGGTTATTTCTTGGGGGTGGAGCTCTGTTCTAGTTGTATTGTTGTTGCGGCCTAAGATGCGGCTGAGCATTCATCACCGCACAGGGAAAAGGGGATGTAGTATAAGCTGCGTTTTGGTGAGGATAGTAGTGTTGGGAAGTTTTGGGGAATGGACCTGAGTATTGCCGAGAACCCCTGACATCGGAAACCATCATGGCCCCTTCTACTTTCTTCTTTTTGTTGGCTGCACTCCCGGATCCGTTTTGGATGGCATGTGAAGTTGCTCTTATGGCCGATTAGCTCAGGATATGACCGGTCTTTAAACAATTCTAAACAATTTCTCCAATTTTGATTGCTTCTGCAAATTGTTTGCCCATGGCGGACATCATATTTTGAAAATAATCCGCTTCTTGTGCTTGCATAAAAACACTGACCATTTCGACCTCATCCATCGGAGGTTTGACCCTGGACGCCTGCTCGCGCCACTTAATAGCGTACTCTCTAAAACTTTCCGATGACTTCTTTTTAAGGTTGGATAGAGAGTTTCTATCGGGAGCGATATCCACGTTGTATTGGAATTGTCGAACAAAGTCCCGGGCTAGGTCATCCCATACGTGCCAGTGGGATATATCCTGGTCCATGTACCATTCTGATGCAATCCCTATTAAGCTCTCTCCGAAATATGCCATGAGAAGTTCCTCTTTCCCACCTGCTCCTCGGAGTTGGTTGCAATACCTTTTCAGATGAGCTATGGGGTCCCCATGTCCGTCATATTTTTCGAACTTGGGGGTTTTAAACCTGAGAGGCAAATGGACGTGCGGGAACATGCATAAATCGGCATAGGAGACGCTTTTCTGCTTGCTCAGCCCCTGTATGTTCTTGAGGCTCTGCTCGATACTCTTCATTTTTCGAGCCATTTCTTGGTGCTCGGGGCTTTTCTTATCTTGTCCCAAAGTGACTTCATACTGAGGTTGTTGGGGGTATGAATCGGGAGTGAAATGAGTGGTGCCCAGAAATGATGGCGTTTGGAATGTGAATGTCGGTGGCTCAAAGCTTGGCCCGATGATAGTTGGTGGAGCCATGGCGGAGCTTGGTGGTGCGGTGAAGATGTTGGACGATGCACCAGAAAACAGGATCTGGGGGCGAACCTCAGAAGGCCTTCCGGCAAAGTGAGCCGACATAGTTGGGTATCCCAATAGCGTGGCCGGGTAACTTATGGGGATGTTAGAAGTTCCGCCTGTCCTGAGGATTATCTCGGGTAAACCCGGGATGGAACTGGGCTGTTCCCTACCATTGGACCATGTGTCCCATATTTCCAGCATGCGGCAACGCAGGATCCTATTCTCTTCGACTGTGGATGACTCAGATGTTGGGATGACTGGATTTGGGTCCTCCACTGAAGAGTTGACGATTGATAAGTGACCTTCGGATGTCATTTCTATGCTTCCTTTGGATCTAGTGAAGTAAGGATGGGAAGCCAGGTTACCGCAAAAACCAACCACCTTAGAAAAACACCTTAAGAGTGAACCAACAAAACGTTAGGTTGAAACATTTATCACATAGGGAATCACATGTTTGGGGTATGCAATGCACCTAGGCAATTGAATGCTTTCTATATGTTTTGCAACAATTGTGTGTCTCATCCCGGCTTTATTTTCTTGGATTTGAACTTTGCCCTCTTCTCTCTTTTTTGTTTTTTTATTCTATTTCACCTCTTGTTTTTATCTATTATATCACTACTCTTTTGTTTTTCTTTTTTTTTCATTATATTATTTTTTTCTCTATTATGTCTCAATCACTTTCATTTCTTAATATTATGATCGAATCCTATGTGGATTGCTTACGCATCACGGCGCCGCGTGAATTAGATCATTACGTAGTTCAAGGGATAAATCCGAAGCAACGAAATAAACATTTTTTCGAGACTAAAATACTTTCAACTTCATAAGAAACTTCAGTACATTTTTGAAATTTTAAAAACTACAAAAGACTCAAGACATGCTTTCTTGGAAATGTAAAAACTACGGTGGACTTGGACAGGACTACAGCTGGAAAATAAAATATAGACTCGAGAAATATCAAAAACACATCAGTGCTTCCATTACTTCAGGGACCTGTGGGGTATCATTCGGCCTTGCCACGGGCCTGCGTGCTATATCTGGTTGGAGGCGGTAGAGGTCGTCCATTATCTTGTGGACGAAGATCATAACCGCTAAGAAGAAGGTGGTCCTAGTCATATCTTCTCATTCCTAGCATTTGGTGACAATGTAATCAGCTATCTCCCGGACCCTTCGCTTGATGATACCTTTCTTCTTAAGTAGACGCCCGATCTGCTGAGATCTTGCCTCTAAAGCCTGGGCGTATTTGTGAGTCTGTTTTTGCCATTGTCGCAATCCGTCTTCCAATTGGGCTATCATGTCATAGCACTATTCTCGTTTTGCCTTATACCTTTGTGCTTGTTTGGCCATCTCGTTTTCAAAGGTGGCCATTCTTTATTTCAAACCCAGAGCTTCTTGGTCGTGCTTTCTCTTCAATATTTGCACGAATTCTACTCTTTCTTCTGCATTCTTTGCCAACTTTGCTCGAGCTCGGGTCAAATCTTCCTCGGCTTTGTCAAAGTCGTCACCATAGCTACACAACTTTTGCCTGAGACTGGTGACAAGTCTTTTGTCGGCTCTACTTCTTTCGGGGTTTTCAATGGCTATCCTCATTTTATGGATTTGAGCCCTGAGGGCTTCATTTTCTTTGTTCAGTCTGTTTCTTTCCCCTTCGGCTGCAGCAGTTTGTAAAGTGTTTTCAAATTTGAGCTCTCGGATCTGGGCCTCCAGTTTACTTGTTGTAGCCCGGTAGTTGTTTTCCTTTTCTATCCAACCCCAGTGTTCTTGTGTCTGCTCAGTAAAATGTTGCACGTGAGGTCTATTCGCAGGTCGCTCTAGTTCTTGGTGCTCTCGGCCTCTTCTACCATACCAAGAAATATAGGCTGGCTCTACTTCCCCTTGAGATAAGTTTCTTACTCGAGTCTGAGGCTCTAAGAATCTGCACTAGTTCCAAATATGACGGACCCTGTTTTCCGAAAATGTAGCTCTCGGACACAACTCAATGGCTTGTTGGCTTAGGTCCTCATCATGTGGAATGCCTTATTGTCTACCCAATTTCCATAAGACCCGATGTGGGGCATATGGCTGGATACTTCGTAGACCCATTAACAAAAGATAGCACACTTCAGCAGACATATTGATAACCTCGCCGACAGGGAGCCATCCGAAAGTCCACTCGATTCAGTCGGCGGTCAATGAAATCAGATATGAGTGCCAGGACTTTGTGCCCTCGGGAAATATGTGGCCCTCTACCTGAGTACTGTGTTCTTCGATACAATTCAGATCGGTTAAGTCGTAGTTAATGTAACCTGGGCGGTGACAGAGGTGCTCGATCATCCAAATCTGTAGGAGCAGATTGCACCCTTCAAAGAACTTTCCCACTGACTGCCAAATTGTCAGGGCACGGTAAATCTCGGCTAAGATCATTGGTATAAGAGTGCCATTGTTCTTTTTTGTCATGAAATCTGCCATCCCTACCAGTCCGTCACCTCGGGGGCAGATTAAAGTGCCCAGGAATGCTACCACAAAAGCTAACCCCCTGCGGGCTTCCCATTTAGCCTGGTTCTTGTGGTGAGTTAGACCAGTATTTTCAGCTTCATAGCCCCGAGGATCTCCATAACGTTTGTACAGGAAATAGAAAGTGCAGAACCCTTCAGCCAGGTGTGAGTCTTGAGTGTCCCAACTAATGTTCAAAGATCCAAGAACTTATGTGGAGTTACCGCCTTGGGTTTCACCGGATACCGGCTTCTAAGATTGTCACCGAGACCAGCATACCCCGTTATTTCCTCTAGCGTGGGTGTCAACTCAAAGTCTAAAAAGTTGAACACGTTGTGGGCGGTGTCCCAAAATTACACTAAAGCTTCGATGATATCCAACCTCGGCTTGATTTTTAGAAGGCCAGTGAGTCCGCCCAAAGCTTTTACGGCAGACTTTCTACTAGCTTCCCTCAGGTCGCTCCACCACATATGGAGTCCCACGGGAATTTCCTCGACAGCCTTAAAGGGAGTGTTTTCAACTGTATTCATCTTGCACATTTGTTTAATTGTTTTGATTAAGAAAACAAAGCCATAAAAAAAAGGTTTTGACTGGATGCGACAATGTGTTGTTTTTTCAAAAGTTTTGTAATAAAGAAAATGGGTTCCCCTTGCGAATACGGCCCTTTAATACTTCCGATAGGAATCGTTTAGGGATGTGCTCGCTAATTGGGCCAATATTTTTGAAAAGACTATACGTGTTCTGGCATCCCATTGGGACAATTGGCTATTTTAGGCAAGAATAGCATCACCTCATTTTGCGACCGTATTTTTTCTATTTTTGTTTTGAAAATAAGGTTGGACCCGATGAGGGTTGCCTACGTATCTCACATCCGGTGAGAATCAAACAATGCGTAGTTCGGGAAATCTCGACATAATTTTGAAAAATATGCACCGACTTACTTTGTTTCGAAATACTATTTTCAGAAGTTTTGGAAGAGTTTCGGGATGATTCTGAATATCGGTTTTTTTTCTTTCAAAAATCGGCTAAATCTCCTATTCTATTTCTCTCTTGGTTTTTCTGTTATCTTTTTTTTTAGCCGGTCAGCAAACAAACCATAACAAAATGTTGTACACATAGCAAGTAGGATGCATCAGGATAGTCTTTCATTTTGGGTTCACCTGTCCTAGATGGACCCAACTCCTGTGTTGAGTCCCCTAAGTCAAATTCACGTGATGCAAATAAACGTTCCTACTAGGGATCCGGCATGAGGCTCTGTCATACTAGGTTTATACCCTGGGGTTTTGTTCTAGATAAGGCTTACCCGAGCGCACAACTCGAGTCGAGGTCGGGGCAGCGTACCGGGAATACAAAAGCTTCACCGGCTTTACAACTTGTCTGTACCTCGTTCTAAAATTTGGATGACTCTAACCAAAAAAAAGTCACACGAAGTGCACACTCCTCAGATGATTTAGGAGACTCAGAGAGAAGAAGGGTTTCAGCACAGTTTTATACGCAGTTCAAGTAATATCAAAGCGGTAAATGCGGCAATTAGCACATTAGGTTTAAACACGCAAAATCAGATAATAATGAAAGCCAAATATAATAGTTATTCTAAGCTCGAATTCTTGAACCCTGAACTAGAGATTCTGGGTTCGATCCCCAGCAAAGTCGCCAGAGCTGTCACACCTCCTTTTTCATACCCGTATTAATAAAGGGGTAATTAGGGGAGTTTTTCCACTTTAAGTGGCATTATTCGGATTTGGGATTTATTATTACATCATAGTCGCCACCCGGATTTTTGACGATGCTCCGGGACACCGTTTTGTTTTGAAAATCCCAAATCGAGGAGAAGGTGTTAGGCATTCCCGAGTTCCGTGGTTCTAGCACGGTCGCTTAACTATTAATATTTGGCCTAAATTGTCCGATTGTTTACGTGTTTTAGTGTAACGACCCGGTCGGTCGTTACGTAGAACATGCAATATTTTCTCTGTTTCTGCCTTGTTGTAGATTGGCTAGACTGTTCATGATGAGTTAGAATTGGTTAGCTCGGGTTTGGAGTAGTTATAGAAGGAATTGAGTCACTTAGTCTCTAAAAGTAGCCTTAGAGTTGGAAAAGTCAACCCGGAGTTGACTTATTGGTAAATGACCTCGGAATGCGGATTTTATGGCTCGGATAGTTTCTTTAGGTGATTTGGGACTTAGGAGTGTGTTCGGAACATTTTTGTGATGTCCGGTGTAGAATTAGGCTTGAATTGGCGAAAGTTAGTTTTGGCGATTTTCGGTCAGCAGTGGAAAATAGGCCATCAGAGTCGGAATGGAATTCCGACAGTTGGAACAGGTTCATAATTTCATTTTGGATATGTCTGCAAGTTTTCAGGTCAATCAGAGTTGTTTAGGGTAGTTTCGGCATCATTGGTGGAATTTAGAAATTTCAATGTTCATAGGCTTGAATTCGATGAGTTTTTGGAGTTTTGATGTTGTTGTTGGTGTTTCGAACTCTCGACTAAGTTTGAATGGTCATATATGATGTGTTGGTATGTTTGGTTGTGGTCCCGAGGGGATCGGGATGGTTTTGGATGGTTAACGGGAAGTTTGGAGTGAGTTTGGTAAATCTGCAGGTTGTTGTTGCTGGTGTTTTCGCACCTGCGGAAAGGGAGCCGCAGGTGCGGTCCCACAGGAGCGGACTTGGCTCTGCAGGTCCGAGAATGGGCTGGGTTGAGGAGTTCCGCAGGTGCGAGGAAATTGTCGCACCTGCGAGGTCGCAGGTGCGGGAGAAGGATCGCAGGTGCGGATTTGGGTGGTCCTAGAGGAGACCGCAGGTGCGAGAAACGGGTCGTAGGTGCGAAATCACTGAGCAGTAAGTATAAAAACCAGCCTTCGCGAATTGTAACATTTTTTCTCAACATTTTATCCGGGTTTGAAGCTTTTGAAGGGTTTTTGAAGAGGGAATTCGATAGTTCTTCGTGGAGGTAAGATTTCTGGACTATAAACTCGTTAATGCATGATTAAAGGTTCGATTAATGATGGAAAATTTGGGAAAAATCAGTGGAAATGGGTAGTTAGGGCTTGGGATTTAAGAGGGCTTTGAAATGGGGATTTGAGGGGTCATTTGGATCCCGATTTCAATGTTCTTGGTATGTATGGACTCGTGGGAGGACGAAGTTTCTTGTAGTGTAAATTTTATCGGGTTCCGAGACGTGGGCCCGGGGGGGCGGGTTTGATCTATTTCGGGATTTTGAGTATTATTGATAGGTTTTGATTGGGATTCATCCCTTAGCATGTAATAATGAGATACATTTGATTGTTGGTAGATTTGGAGTGCTCAAAGGCCGAATTTCGAGGCAAGGGAACTGCTGAGTAGTGTTTTAGCCGGTTTTAAGGTAAGTAACACTTCTAAACTTGGAACTGAGGGTTCGAAACCCCAAGTTATCTGATACTTGATATTAATTAAGGTGACGCATATGCCAAGTGACGGGCATGCGAGCGTACGACGGATATTTGTAGCATGGCTCATCCCACGGCACTGCCTAATGGTTCTCTCGGGTTGATATTGGTACTGTGAATGTTGCGTTTACCTTGAACGCAATAGAATCATGCTGAGTATAAATGTTAAGGCTTTACGCCGATATGTTCAGACCGGAATGGTCGATTATTGTTGTCTCTGTTTATGATTATTGTTTCCCTGTACTCAGTCCTGTTATAGTATATTTTCATGCCTCAATCTCAGAAATTGTTAATTTCATGCACATTTATCATTGTTTGGGCTGATTTAACATCTGTGAGCCATATGAGTAAGACTGGAAAAGGTATTGACTGAGTGAGGCCGTGAGCCTGGTATTGAGACAGTTACGAGATTGGACTGCACACCGCAGCGATCCTTGAATCATGCCTTCATTGGCTTGATATAGCGCTTGCGCTTATAGGAGCCTCTCCGGAGTCTTTACACCCCCGGTGAGCTCACAAATATTTAGGGATGGGTCTTCCCTTGACATGGATCTTGTCCGAATGTTATGTTCCGGAGATGGATCTTCTCCGCGGTGTTTTATGTTCCAGAGATGGATCTTCTCCGTGGTGTTTTATATTCCGGAGATGGATCTTCTCCGTGGTGTTTTATGTACCGGAGATGGATCTTCTCCGTGGGATTTACGTTCCGGAGATGGATCTTCTCTGGGGGCTGGATTGACCTTTTTCCTCAGTACTGAGTGACTATGTCACTGTGTTTATATATATATTCCGAGATGGATTTTCCCTGGGCCGGAAGGCCAGATTCTAGTACTGAGTGGACCACCTTATGAGAGTTTGATTACTGATTACACATTATTCTTGATTCTGTAAGAATTCATGCGGGCATGCAGGCTACAGACATAAAGTGATGCATCTTGTTTATTTTCTGATATATTACTGTCATGTCCAAGTTATATATTGTTGTTCAAAATTATAGGAGGTTTAGTCAGTCACTACCTCTCAGCCCGTAGTTTGGTTTCGTTACTACTGAGTTGGTGTACTCACGTTACCCCCTGCACCTTGTGTGTAGATCCAGGTACACCGAGATTCAGCTCTGGATAGTGAGTAGCAGCAGTTTCATCAGAATTGACGAGGTAGCAGCTGGCGACCGTGATCTCGTCATGTCTTTCTCTTCTACCTGTCGTACTTACTTTCAGACTATGTTGGTCATTTCATTTGGATTGTATTATGTATTAGCAGCTCATGACTATGTGACACCGGATCTGGGAGTTGTAGATTTTGGGGTTTTGGTTTCATAAGTTTCTTTTAAACACAGATCTTTATTATATGTGACTTCAGGCAGTTGAGAATTGGTAATTTCCTCAATAAACGGTTCAGGGTTAGTTACAATAGGTGGCTAGCCTGGTTTCATGACAGGCGCCATCAAGACTCCGAAATTGGGTCGTGAAAAGTTGGTATCAGAGTGCTAGGTTGAATAGGTCTCACCAGTCATGAGCAGGTTTAGTAGAGTCTTGCGGATCGGTACGGAGACATCTGTACTTATCTTCGAGAGGCTACAGAACCCTTAGGAAAATTCCACTTCTTTGGATTCTGTCGTGCGACTCTGTTGAACTCGGGAACTAAACTTCTGTTGTTTTCATTCTCTCACAGATGGTAAGGACTCGTGCTACCGGTAGTGGTGATCAGACAGCAGCCGCAGATGTGGCAAAGGGAGGGGTGCAGCCCGCACAGCAGCTGGGACAGCACTTGTGGACCCTCCCATTGTTCAAGATCAGGCCCCCGCAGCTGAGGTTCCAGCGGGGCAGGCTCAGGCACCAGCAGTGCCCATTGTGATTTCGGGTCTTCAGGAGACCCTAGCTCATATTTTGACGGTGTGCATCAGCTTGGCACAGGCCATCTCTTTGTCCACTACTGCTACTACTTCTCAGGCCGGGGGAGGCATTCAGACTTCAGCTGCCCGAACACCTAAGCATGTCACCCAGGGACTTCAAACACCTGGGGTAGCTCCAGTGCAGCAAATTGCTCCGATACAGGATTATGTGGTCCCAGCTTTAGTTGATGATGAGCAGCATAGGTTGGAGAGGTTCAGTAGACTCCAGCCTCCGACTTTCAGTGGCACAGAGGGCGAGGATTCCCAGGCCTTCTTGGACAAGTGTCAACAGGGATATTAGAGTCCAATGAGGTTCCATTTACCGCATTCCAGTTTTCAGGAGCTGCACTTGCTTGGTGGGAGGCCTATGAGAGGCGTAGACCTGCTGATGCAGCGCCCCTTACATGGCACCAGTTCTCCATTCTCTCTTTGGAGAAGTATATACCACAGTCCCGCAGGGAGGAGCTGCATAGAGAGTTCGAACAGTTGCGTCAGGGAGACATGATCGTGACGCAGTATGAGATGAGGTTCTTTGCGTTAGCTCGTCATGCCATCTGGCTAGTTCCCACAGACAGAGAGAGTATTTGTAGGTTTGTTGATGGTCTTACATATCAGTTACGGATCTTTTTGACCAGGGAGAGGGTATCTGGCGCTTCTTTTGAGAAGGTAGTTGACATAGCCAGGGAGATTGAGTCAGTTCGCCTCCATGAGCTTGTTGAGAGAGAGGCCAAGAGGCCTCGAGGATCGGGTAGTTATGGCGGTGTTCACTTGGGAGGTCGGTCTTAGTATAGCAGAGGTCATCCATTCAGGCCTCCTCAGCCATCTCGTCCAGTTTACAGTGGTGCTTCATCAGAACACGATCCTCGTAGCTCTCATCCGGGTTGTTCATCATTCGGTGCACTTCCAGCCCAGAGCTCATCCCGGCCATAGTCAGTTCAGGGTTCTTCAGCACATGGCTTTTCTAGCATCTACTCTGGTTCTAGGGGCCCTCTTCTGTCCCCACCGTCATATGCTGAGAGGGGTTGTTTCGAGTGTGGGGATCTAGGTCACATCAAGAGGAATTGACCCCGCCTTTCTGGTAGTTCTTATCAGCAGAGGAGCCAGCCTCTAGCTTCAGCACCAGTTTCCACACCACCCACCCAGGCAGCCAGGGGTGGAGGTCAGTCAGTGCGAGGCCTCCCTAGAGGGGGAGGTCGATCGGGTGGGGGACAGGCCCGTTTCTATGCACTTCCGGCCAGACCAGATGCCATAGCTTCAGATGCAGTAATTACAGGTATTATCTCAGTCTGTCACCAGGATGCTTCGGTATTATTTGATCCTGGTTCCACGTATTCATATGTTTCATCATACTTTGCACATTTCTTGGTTATGCCCCATGAGTCTTTGTTTTCATCTATTCTTGTGTCGAATCCAATGGGGGATACTGTTATGGTGGACCAGGTGTACCGGTCTTGTGTTATATCTATTGGGGGTCTGGAGACCCGAGCAGATCTATTATTGCTTAGCATGGTTGACTTCGATGTGATTTTGGGCATGGATTGGCTATCTCCATGCCATATTGTTCTTGACTGTCATGCCAAGACCATGACCTTAAATATGCTCGGATTGCCGAGGATTGAGTGGAAGGGTTCGGTGGAGTATGTGCCTAGCAGGGTGATTTCCTTTCTGAAGTCTTAGCGTATGATTGGGAAGGGATGTGAGTCTTACCTGGCCTTTGTGAGGGATGTTGGTAGTGAGACTCCTTCTATTGATTCTGTTCCTGTGGTCCGTGAGTTTCCGGACGTTTTCCCTGCAGACCTGCCAGGCATGCCACCTTACAGGGACATTGACTTTGGTATTGACTTGTTACCAGATACCCAGCCTATCTCTATTTCGCCTTACCGCATGGCCCCATCAGAGTTGAGGGAATTGAAGGAGCAGCTTTAGGAACTCCTTGATAAGGGGTTCATTCGGCCTAGTGTTTCACCTTGGGGTGCGCCGGTGTTGTTCGTAAAGAAGAAGGATGGTTTTATGCGCATGTGCATTGACTATAGGCAGCTGAATAAGGTTACGGTGAAGAACCGATATCCCTTGCCTCGCATTGATGACCTATTTGATCAGCTTCAGGGATCTAAGGTGTTCTCCAAGATTGACTTGAGGTCGGGGTATCACCAGTTGAAGATTCGGGGTTCTGATATTTTGAAGACTGCTTTCAGAACCAGATATGGTCACTATGAGTTCTTGGTTATGTCTTTTGGGCTGACCAATGCCCCTGTCGCATTCATGCACTTGATGAACATCGTGTTTTAGCCTTACCTTGATTCATTCGTTATTGTGTTCATTGATGACATACTGGTGTATTCTCGTAGCCAGGAGGAGCGCGCTCAGCATTTGAGGGTTGTGTTGCAGAAGTTGAGAGAGGAGAAGCTTTATGAAAAGTTCTCCAAGTGTGAGTTTTGGCTTGGTTTGGTAGCCTTCTTGGGTCACGTGGTGTCTAGTGAGGGTATTCAGGTTGATCCAAAGAAGATAGAGGCGGTGCAAAGTTGGCCCAGACCGTCCTCGGCTACAGAGATTAGGAGTTTCCTTGGTTTGGCGGGTTATTACCGTCGCTTTGTGGAGGGATTCTCTTCTATTGCTTCACCACTGACCAGATTGATCCAAAAGGGTGCTCCATTCAAATGGTCCGATGAGTGTGAGGAGATCTTTCAGCAGCTCAAGTCAGCTTTGACTACAGCTCTGGTATTAGTTTTACCTACTGGTTCGGGTTCTTACACAATCTATTGTGATGCTTCTCGGGTTGGCTTGGGAGCGATTTTGATGCAGGACGGTAGGGTGATTGCCTACGCGTTCAGACAGTTGAAGGTGCACGAGAAGAATTATCCAGTGCACGATCTTGAGCTAGCTGCCATTATTCATGCTTTGAAGATTTGGCGTCACTATTTATATGGGGTTCAGTGTGAGATTTTTACTGACCATCACAGTTTGCAGTATCTGCTAGGGCAAAAGGATTTGAATTTGCATCAGAGGAGATGTTTGGAGCTTCTCAAGGATTATGACCTCACCATTTTTTATCATCCGGGGAAGGCCAATGTGGTGGCCGATGCCCTGAGTCACCGAGCAGGGAGTTTGGGGAGTTTGGCCTATCTTTTAGCAGCAGAGCGACCCTTAACACATGATGTTCAGGCCTTAGCAGGGCAGCTTGTGAGATTGGATTTTTCAGAGCCTCCACGGATAGTAGCTAGCATGACTTCCCGGTCTTCTCTCTATGATCAGATTAGAGCGCGTCAATATGATGACCGTCACTTGCTAGTTCTTCAGGACAAGATCCATCGAGGTGATGTCAGGGATGTCACTATTGATGATGATGGGGTTATTAGGATGCAAGGCCGTATTTGTGTGCCCGACGTAGATGGTCTCCGAGAGTCGATATTGGTAGAGGCCCATAGCTCGCGGTATTCCATCTATCCGGGTGCCGCGAAAATGTACCAGGACCTGAGGTAGCAGTATTGGTGGAGGCGGATGAAGAGAGATATTGTGGAGTATGTAGCACGGTGCCTCAACTGCCAGTAGGTCAAGTATGAGCACCAGAGGCCAGGTGGGTTGCTTCAGGAGTTAGTCATTCCAGAGCGGAAGTGGGAGCGGATCACCATGGACTTTATAGTTGGGCTTCCACGGACTTTGAAGGGATTTGATGTTATTTGGGTTATTGTGGATCGACTGACCAAGTTTGCGCACTTCATTCCTGTCAGTACTACTTATACTTCGGAGAGGTTAGCTGGTATTTACATCAGGGAGATTGTCCGATTGCATGGGGTCCCAGTTTCTATTATTTCCGACAGAGGCACTCAGTTCACATCCCAGTTTTGGAGGGCTTTGTAGAGAGGTATGGGTACTTAGGTAGAGATGAGCACAGCATTTCATCCCCAGACCGACGGGCAGTCAGAGCGGACTATTCAGATCTTAGAGGACATGTTGCGTGCTTGTGTGATTGATTTTGGTGGTTCGTGGGATCAGTTTCTTCCACTAGCATAGTTTGCATATAATAACAGCTACCAGTCTAGTATTCAGATGGCGTCGTATGAGGCTTTATATGGTAGGAGGTGTAGATCTCCGGTTGGTTGGTTTGATCCCGCTGGGACTAGGTTGTTAAGCCCAGATTTGGTTATGGATGCATTGGAAATGGTGAAGTTGATTCAGGAGCGACTTCGCACGTCTCAGTCCAGACAGAAGATCTATGCAGACCGAAAGGTTCGGGACGTGTCTTTCATGGAGGGTGATAAGGTACTGCTGAAGGTGTCACCCATGAAGAGTGTCATGAGGTTTGGGAAGAGAGGAAAGCTTAGTCCCCGGTTCATTGGTCTTTTTGAGGTGCTTCAGAAGGTTGGGGAGGTGGCTTACATACTTTTCGTGCCGCCCAGGATATCGAGTGTGCATCCAGTATTCCATGTGTCAATGCTCCGGAAGTATGTTGGTGACCCGTCTCATGTTTTAGACTTCAGTACAGTTCAGCTCGAGGGTGATATGTCATATGAGGTTGAACCAGTTGCTATTTTTGCTCGCAAGGTCTGAAAGTTTAGGTCAAAAGAGATAGCTTCAGTGAAGGTGCAGTGGAGAGGTCAGCCAGTGGAGGAGGCTACTTGGGAGACCGAGCGAGAGATGCAGAGCAGATATCCTCACTTGTTTGAGACTCCAGGTATGTTTCTAGACCCGTTCGAGGACGAACGTTTGTTTAAGAGGGGGAGAATGTAACGACCCGGTCGGTCGTTACGTAGAACATGCAATATTTTCTCTATTTCTGCCTTGTTGTAGATTGGCTAGACTGTTCATGATGAGTTAGAATTGGTTAGCTCGGGTTTGGAGTGGTTATAGAAGGAATTGAGTCACTTAGTCTCTAAAGTATCCTTAGAGTTGGAAAAGTCAACTCGGAGTTGACTTATTGGTAAATGAACTCAGAATGCGGATTTTATCGCTCGGATAGTTTCGTTAGGTGATTTGGGACTTAGGAGTGTGTTCGGAAAATTTTTGTGATGTCCGGTATACAATTAGGCTTGAATTGGCAAAAATTAGTTTTTGCGATTTTCGGTGTGCAGTGGAAAATAGGTCATCGGGGTCGGAATAGAATTACGACAGTGGGAACAGGTTTGTAATATCATTTTGGATGTGTCTGCAAATTTTTAGGTCAATCGGAGTTGTTCTAGGTAGTTTCGGCATCGTTGGTGGAATTTAGAAATTTCAATGTTCATAGGCTTGAATTGGATGAGTTTTTGGAGTTTTGATGTTGTTGTTGGTGTTTCGAAGGCTCGCCTAAGTTTGAATGGTCATATATGATGCGTTGGTATGTTTGGTTGGGGTCCCAATGGCCTCGGTATGGTTTTGGGTGGTTAACGGGAAGTTTGGAGTGACTTTGGTAAATCTCCAGGTCGTTGTAGCTTTCGCACCTGCGGAAAGAGAGCCGCAAGTGCGGTCCCACAGGAGCGGACTTGGCTCCGCAGGTGCGATAATGGGCTGGGTTGAGGAGTTCCGCAAGTGCGAGGAAATTGTCGCACCTGCGAGGTCGCAGGTACGGAAGAAGGATCGCAGGTGCGGAAGGATCATCGCACCTTCGAAGCCGCAAGTGCGAGAAACGGGTCGTAGGTGCGAAATCACCGTGTAGTAAGTATAAAAACCAGCCTTCGCGAATTGTAACATTTTTTCTCAACATTTTATCCGGGTTTAAAGCTTTTGAAGGGTTTTTGAAGAGGGAATTCGATAGTTCTTCGTGGAGGTAAGATTTCTGGACTCTAAACTCGTTAATGCATGATTAAAGGTCCGATTAATGATGGAAAATTTGGGAAAATCAGTGGAAATGGGTAGTTAGGGCTTGGGATTTAAGAGGGCTTTGAAATGGGGATTTGAGGGGTCATTTGGACTCCGATTTCAATGTTCTTGGTATGTATGGACTCGTGGGAGGACGAAGTTTCTTGTAGTGTAAATTTTATCGGGTTCCGAGACGTGGGCCCAGGGGGGCCGGGTTTGATCTATTTCGGGATTTTGAGTATTATTCATAGGTTTTGATTGGGATTCATCCCTTAGCATGTAATAATGATATACATTTGATTGTTGGTAGATTTGGAGAGCTCGGAGGCCGAATTTCGAGGCAAGGGCACTGCGGAGTAGTGTTTTAGCCGATTTTGAGGTAAGTAACGCTTCCAAACTTGGAACTGAGGGTTCGAAACCGCAAGTTATCTGATACTTGATATTAATTAAGGTGACGCATTTTCCAAGTGACGGGCATGCGAGCGTACGCTGGATATTTGTAGCTTGGCTCATCCCACGACACTGCCTAATGGTTATCTCAGGTTGATATTGGTACTGTGAAGGTTGTGTTTACCTTGAACGCAATAGAATCATGCTGAGTATAAATGTTAAGGCTTTACGCCGATATGTTCAGACTGGAACGGTCGATAATTACTGTCTCTGTTTATGATTATTGTTTCCCTATACTCAGTCCTGTTATAGTATATTTTCATGCCTCAGTCTTAGAAATTGTTAATTTCATGCATAATTATCATTGTTTGGGCTGATTTATACATCTGTGAGCCATATGAGTAAGACTGGAAAAGGTATTGGCTGAGTGAGGCCGAGAGCCTGGTATTGAGATAGTTACAAGATTGTATTGCACACCGTAGCGATCCTTAAATAATGCCTTTGTTGGCTTGATATAGCGCTTGGGCTTATAGGAGCCTCTCCGGAGTCTTTACACCGCCAATGAGCGCACAGATATTTAGGGATGGGTCTTCCCTGGACATGGATCTTGTCCGAATGTTATGTTCCGGAGATGGATCTTCTCCGTGGTGTTTTACGTTTCGGAGATGTATCTTCTCCGTGGTGTTTTATGTTCTGGAGATGGATCTTCTCCGTGGGATTTACGTTCCGGAGATAGATCTTCTCCGTGGGGTTTACGTTCCGGAGATGCATCTTCTCCGTGGGGCTGGATTTGCCTTTTTACTCAGTACTGAGTGACTATGTCACTGTGTTTATATATATATTCCGGGATGGATTTTCTCTGGGCCGGAAGGCCAGATTCTAGTACTGAGTGGACCACCTTATGAGAGTTTGATAACTGATTACACATTATTCTTGATTCTGTAAGAATTCATGCGGGCATGCTGGCTACAGACATAAAGTGATGCATCTTGTTTATTTTATGATATATTATTGTCATGTCCAAGTTATATACTGTTGTTCAAAATTATAGGAGGTTTAGTCAGTCACTACCTCTCAGCCCGTAGTTTAGTTTCATTACTACTAAGTTGGTGTACTCACGTTACCCCCTGCACCTTGTGTGCAGATCCAGGTACACCTTGATTCAGCTCTGGACAGTGAGTAGCAGCAGTTTCATCAGAGTTGACTAGGTAGCAACTGACGACCGTGATCTCGTCATCTCTTTCGTTTCTACATGTCGTACTTACTTTCAGACTATGTTGGTCATTTCTTTTCGGATTGTATTATGTATTAGCAGCTCATGACTGTGTGACACCGGATTTGGGAGTTGTAGATTTTGGGTTTTTTGGTTTCATAAGTTTCTTTTAAACATAGATCTTTATTATATGTGACTTTAGGCACTTAAGAAATGGTAATTTCCTCAATAAACGGTTCAGGGTTAGTTACAATAGGTGGCTGGCCTAGTTTCACGACAGGCGCCATCACGACTCCGAAATTGGGTCGTGACATTTAGCCTATTGTGTGCTTAGCTTTTTTATTCTTAAAACCGCTTTTGACATTTATGAATTTATCTTGAAAAAAGTCACGAGGACGTGCTTTTGTCTGCTTTTGGACATATTACAATTACGCCACATGAAATGCACCCGCAATTGCAATACGTGATTTTAATATAGTTTGAAGTTGAAGTCGCGAACATGAGTCATCGCACCCGAGTGTAGATTACGTAGTCAAGACTAATGACGGTTTTATAATGCCTATTTGAGGCGATATTTGATTATTCTTTATGTTTTCTACTTTTGAAAGAGCGTTTTAGTTTTAAGATAAATTAGGACGATTATGAATTTATCTTAAACAAGTCACGATGGCGTGCACTTGTTGTTTTTGAGCACATGGCAAACACGTCACATGAAATGCACCTGTGGTTGCTATATGCGTTTTATTAATGTTTGGAGTTAAGGGTCGGGGGCATGAGTTGTCACTTCTGGGTGTAGGTTATGGTAGTTTTGGAATAATATTTGATTACTTACTAAATTTTAATCTAAAGATGTATTTTTCCTTTCTACCTAGAGGATATGTAGAAAATTATCTAAAATTAAGTTCACTATCCTAAAAGACAAGATACTTGGGCTATGGCCACATTTTAGCCCCATGTTATCGTTTAACGCTTTGGCCAATCCTAATTACGACTAATTTTTAAGGAGGTCACTAATATAGGAAATTCAACTAAGTCTTAATGATCTTTATTTTTCAGTTTGATGAAAAATAGGAAACATGGTAATACATATTTGTTCATACATACATTTGTGAACATAACACAACAGATTTTTTAAATTTTTTCACTTTTAGACCGCCTAAACATAATACTCATTAATTCTGAAATGAATTGACAAGGTAAAGTCACGCTACTTCCAGAATATTGTGATTTCTAATAAAGGCCAAATCACAGGCAGTCTTATTAATTTTTTGAGACAATGATTCTTACCAATTTAAAACAGCTTTAATCTCATGTTTCTAGAGGCTTAAAATTCATATGTAAACACTGATTTTCGCAGATTTATAAGACACAAAATAGACTGAAGATGATCTACTGAGTCTATTTATGTCGAAACTCTAACTGAATTTAGAAATAACTATTTTTTCCAAGATCCAGCGAGGTTTAATATAGATTTCACATGTGTTCTTTTGCCAAATACCATTTTCAGAATAATAAGAATGTAAATTCGAATTTTTAGGAACAAGAATAAAACTGAAATTTAGTGTACAGTCTAGTCTTAAATTACATTACAAAGTTAACAATTTGATACAGGGGGATTGTAACTTGACTGCTGCTATTACATTTTTCAAATGAATAAACATTCTAACTAACCTGCCGGCTCGAAGCTCCCTTGAGGGTGAACACATGATTTTTCACCCACCATATACCCCTACAAAAATACACAATAAAATAAATTAATTTACAAATTGTTGTTGAATTTTAGTAAATTAATTGTGAACTGTTTGCATTTGCATAGTCATAATTCATTCTTTTTAATTATTAAAATTGCATCAAGAAATTATGAATTTATTATTTGTAATTAATTTATTAAATAACAAGTGGATAATGATTATTTGATGTAATATGATTTTGACAACTAATTACTAAAATTAATCATTTTTATCCAATAAATTATTGGATTTAATTAAGAGTATAAAATTAATGGTTTTACTCCTAATTAATGTATGATTAAATGAAATAAGGTTTATAACTAACTATTACATTTTTTTAGATTTAAGTAGGTTTGGTTTTAATTAATTATAAGGTTAATTAGGGTGTTAATTAATTATAGGATGTTAATTAGATTTAATTAGTTAAAAGAGTGTTAATTAGGACCTAGGCTAATTTTGCCCAGGCCCAAAAGAATTAACCTCTACAAGCACCCAAACGACCCAGCCCAATAGACCTCCTACCCGGTCCTGCCCCTATACTACCCAAACAACCCCGTTTCATAAGTAAATCCCTCCCAGCCATTGGATCTCATTGATCCAACGGTCCTAAACTAAGGACCCCTTAAGTATAAGACTGTCTCTAAGCCCCTACCCCCCCCCCCATTGAATTAGAAGTCTAACACCCCTCCCCCCTCTCTTAACCTGTCTCTCTATTCTCTCTCTCAACCCATGGGGCTCCGCCTGGAGCCGCCACTGGACCACCGTAGTTCCACCCCTCCTCCGCCATGCTCCGCCGGCCGAAAATCGCCTCCGGCGGCGAAACTTCTCCAATCGACCCCAAAATTATACCAAATAATCTCCATAGCCTCCTTAACCCCGTCCCAGCCTTGGTTTCTCCAAAAGATCACCCGTTTGTGAGGAATTTCAGATCTAAGAATCTGAAAAAACCTAAATTACTCCACCGGCCGATTTAGAGACAATCAATGGCTCAGACCTTCATGAGTCAATTGCTCTTGACTAGAGCAATTGATTCATGAGGGTTTGATTCGTTTTCAAACCCCGCTGGAATCTGGCCAAGGTCCGTCAACCTGCAATTTGTCTGGCCAAGTCCCTTAAAACGGGTATTTCCCCCTCTTCTTTAGTTCCTTTAACTTAAGTTAGTATTAAACTTTGTTGTCCGTTACTGCTTTTATGAGATTTAATTGTTTAAGCTTTGTGATTTGTCTACTTGTTTCCTTCCTAAAAAAACTTTTACGAGGCGACTATGTAACCAATATTAGTACTGGAATTTCAGTTTCTTCCCTTTACTGATTTTTCCCCTAAGCTAAATCCTCAAGATATCTTTATGTTTTTGGATTTCTGTCGTAAACAAGCATGAATTATTAGTTGAACTCATGTGTTAAATTACTGATATTCCATCTTCTTGTAAAAGTGTAACAGCCTTTATTGTATTTTGATTGTTTGTTTGATCATATATCGTTTGAGGTTGTAATTTCATTTAGCCCTTGATTCTGCTGCCTATGTTATTAGTTACAATTAGGTGTTAACTTCCGATTAATCATAGTTTAACCTAAGTTCAACTCTTAGGTTAGATTTGGTATTTTCAATCAACCTAAACAAACTAACCCCCACCTAGGCTCAAGTAGAAACTAAAACAGACCTTAGTGAAAGAAAATTGACTAAGTCTAATAACTTAACTAATTTTTATTAATTAACCTAAAAGCCTAAATAAAGTCTGAAATTAGTTAGTAATTAAGCACATTCAACAAATTAAGTCCTAATACTAGTTAAGACCAATTAACTAAGTCTAAGAAAAAATGATTCACTTAGTCTCACATTTAAATAATTCCAACTTCTTCAACCTAGAAGTTAACTAAGGTAGCCTCTTAAGTAATTAACTGAAAATATGTCCAAGATAATTAGTTTAGGATTAACTAACTAAAACAAATTAGTTAACCTGGGCTTAATAATTATTTAAGTTTCTGATTTTAGGTAATCAAGTTGAATTAACTTAACTAAATCAGTTAACTTAATTTAAGGAGTTAAGTTGATTGACCTACTTTAATTAATTAACTTAATCATAGGTAATTAGTATGAAACTAACTCTAGGTATTTAATCAATTAACCTTTAATTAGTTAACTTAAGCATAGTTAAACATAACTTGTAGTTAACAATAGTAAGCTAACTAGAGTGAATTAACTAAACTAAACCCAAGTAAGTAACATTGGTTACCTAATGGTAAATATAGGGACTTCAAGGGGTATATCAAGTAATGTATATTAGGAAATCAGGTTTATAAGGGTAAAAAGGTATTTTAAAAGGGAAGAATCTTCTAGAATAAGGGGCAGCTGTCCCAAAAAGATAAGGTTGATAGCTGCCCTATGTACTATTTGGTACTATTTTCAGCTTTAGATAAGGAATATTCCAAAGGGTATCCCACTCCTAAATACCCTATAAATAGACCCCCTCCCCTTAGTCCAAAAAAACACTTTTGGACACTCTGAAAATTCTCTCTGCAGCCTGAAAACTACTTTCTTGAATGATGAATACTAGAAAACAAAGAAAGGAAAAAATCTGATTTCTTTTGAACAAAAATTCATCAGTAGATTGTCCGGTTCTGAGATTTCATCCTCCTTGGGTGTTCTAATTTTTTGAAGATTTTAAGTATTTATATTCAAAATTTCTGGGTTATCTTTTGCTGAGGCTGTCTTTGGTTTCTGGGGTTTGCTGATTGTTGTTGCTGAATTCTTGTCCTTCTTACTGATTGTTGTGCACACTTGACCTTTATTTTGTCAAGTCTTTTGCTGTTTTTCTCTTTAAAGTTATTGTAAAGACCCGATCGATCATTTTGAGAGTTAGCGCCCCATGTCTATTTATGTTATTGGAACTTGTCGGAGCGTTGAGTGGTGAAATCCGGAGTGATTTTGGACACTTAGTCCTTAAATGCGGATTGTTGCTTTTGAAATCATGCCGTAGCTAGAACTATATGAACATAGATTCGGAATGGAATTCCGTCGACTCCGTTAGCTCTGCTGAGTGATTTTGGGGTTAGGAGCGTGTTCGGATTGTGTTTTCGAGGTCGCTTGTAGATTTAGGCTTGAATTGGCGAAAGTTAGAATTTCGGCGATTTCGGCCGATAGGTGAGATTTTGATATCAGACTCGGAATGGAATTACGAAAGCGACAGCAGGTCCGTAATGTCAATTATGACCTGTGTGCAAAATTTGAGGTCATTCGGATTTAAGACGTGGTTCGGCGTCGAATGTGGATTTTGGAAATTTCCTAAGTTCTTAGGCTTGAATCTATGCATATTTGACGATTTTGATGTGATGAGGTGTGTTTTTAAGGTTCGACCAAGCTTGAATAAGGTATTTGGGTCAGTTGGTAGGTTTGGTTGAGGTCCCGGGGGCCTCAGGGTTGTTTCGGATGCCCAACGGGTGCATTTGGGCCCTTAATAATTGTTGCACCAGTTCTGTTTCTGGTGTTCCGCACCAGCGATGATCCTTCCGCAGGTGCGTACTCGCAGGTGTGAATGGGGTGCACGCAGGTGCGGAAGTTGCTCAGGCTGCCCAGGACTTGCAGGCGCGGAGGAAAATCCGCAGGTGCGGAGCCGCACCAGCGACCCAGCCACCACGTGCGACCCCAGGCACTTTAATGAAATTTCGCACCTGCGATAGAATTTCCGCAGGTGCGATCCTAGAAGCCGCAGGTGCGATCCTAGAAGCCGCAGGTGCGAAAGCCCTGGGCTGTTTATACCAAAATCCGAGGGTTGAATTTGGTAACTCCAAAAATCGATTGTGAGCTCGGGATTAGGCGATTTTCAGTGGGATTCAAAGAAGAGGATCATAGGTAACGTTTCCTAACTTTAATCCATTGTTATACCATTAATCTCTATCAATTTACTTAATCTGATCAATGAAAATGGGTGAAAACCCATGAAGGTTGGATGAAACTTCCCCAAATAAAAATCTGAGGATTTAGGGAGATTTTGGCATCGGATTTTAATGATTCTTGTTCGAGTGAGTTCGTGAGTGAATGGGTGTTCGGAAAACTATAACTTTTACCCGATTCCGAGGCATGGGCCCGGGGGACGTTTTGGGCGAATTTCCTAATTTCGCGTTTTAGCTTCGAATTTCTTAGCTATTTTGTTTCCTTGAAATGATATTTACACTATGCAATAAAATTGAATAGATTTGGGTCACCCGAAGTCGGATACTCGTGGCAAGAGCTTGATATTTGGTTGAGTAGCGCAGTCAAGGTAAGTGGCTTGCCTAACTCTGTGTTGGGGATTTTCCCTTAGGCATTTTAACTGAGTTTTCACTATGAGGACACCGTGTACGTGAGGTGACGAGTGCGTGCACGGGTCATTTTTACTAAAATTCCAATTTTCTCTCCATGGAATATCTTATTTTCATTCCTATATTATTGCTACTGTTTAAACTGAATAGTTAACTTAGGATTTAAACATGTCTATTTGACGTACCTGATTTTCCACTTATTTGCTATTAATTGAGTCATGCTTAGGCAGTTCTACCCTATTCTTGTCTACTATTTTACTAAACTATTTAATTACGCTACGTCCGACATACATTCTGTATTGCATATTTAAATTGGGACTACGGACTGAGATCCGGGAGCTTTCCCCTCTGTACTGCATAGCATATTTAAATTGGGACTACGGACCGAGATCCGGGAGCTTTCCCCCTGTACTGCATTGCATATTTAAATTGGGACTACGGACCGAGATCCGGGAGCTTTCCCTTGTATTGCATTGCATGATTTCTGTTGAGTTATATGTTGTGCTGAATTGTTGTTGCTGAATTCTTGTCCTTCTTGCTGATTGTTGTGCACACTTGACCTTTATTTGGTCAAGTCTTTTATTGTTTTTCTCTTTAAAGGTATGTAACAATGAACTTTATACAAAGTTATTGAATCTAGAACTTGTGCTGAAATTGTTGATTCATGTTATGTTTTCTTTTTGAGATTGTGTAAATTTGAATCTTCTTCTCCTTTATTCTTAATATAAAAATCTGAAATAAGGTTGTTATTATGCTGTTAACGAATCTGAATGTATGTATGTAACTTCTGGATTCCTGAAATCAGTCTGATTGTTTCTAAGTTTTGTTAATTTCAAAATACATTTAGCATTTGGTAGTTAGATGTTAGTTTTGTATTTGTTTAGCATATTATTAGAATAATTTGCACTTGGGTAGATGAGTTTGGTTCTTTAATTATCAAACTCACCCCGTGATGAGTGCACAAATATTGGTATGGTTGGCTGAAGTCTACCCTTCAAAAGGGTACAAAGCATGTAGTTAAAAGGGCATTAGAGTTGAGGAATCTGCACCTTTGAATGGTCAGGTTCATCCTCTAAAAATGCCTAAATAATCAAAGTTTCTATATAGTTTAGAATTATGTTAGTAATAGCACTAGGGTAGATGAATCTGACTTCTTAATAGTCAAATTCACCCCTTGGTAGTGCATAAACAGTAGCTTAGGATGCTGAAAATCACCCTTTATGGGTATAAAGTGGATAATCGAAGGCTCTTTAGAGGAAAGAATCTGAATCCCCAATACGATCAGATTTATTCTCTAAAACATGCCTAAATAATCAAAGTCAAAGAATAAGGATGGACTAAAGGTCCAAGGTATAACAACGACAGTTTGGGTTGAGTTTTATCCTTTCATGATCATATTCACGCCAAACGAATACATGAATGATTCTATCTTTGGAACAGATAAACACAAGCATCATCAGGATTGGAATTGACCTTTTCATGGTTAGTTTGGTTCCGATGAATGCATAACACCTGATGATTTGGGGTGTTCTACATATTACAAAGGGAAAGCTTAAAAGAGAGGCCTCAAGGGAGCTTCGAGTCGGCAGATTAGTTAGAATTTTTATTCATTTGAAAAATGTAATAGCAGCAGTCAAGTTACAATCCCCCTGTATCAATTTGTTAACTTTGTAATGTAATTTAAGACTGGACTGTACACTAAATTTCAGTTTTATTCTTGTTCCTAAAAATTCGAATTTACATTCTATTTATTTTGAAAATGGTATTAGGCAAAAGAACGCATGTGAAATCTATATTAAACACCTCGCTGGATCTTGGAAAAAATGGTTATTTCTAAATTCAGTTAGAGTTTTGACATAAATAGAGTCAGTAGATCATCTTCAGTCTATTTTGTGTCTTATAAATCTGCGAAAATCAGTGTATACATATGAATTTTAAGACTCTAGAAACATGAGATTAAAGCTGTTTTAAATTGGTAAGAATCACTGTCTCAAAAAATTAATAAGACTGCCTATGGTTTGACCTTTATTAGAAATCACAAAATTCTGGAAGTAGCGTGACTTTACCTTGTCAATTCATTTCAGAATTAATGAGTATTATGTTTAGGTTGTCTAAAAGTGGAAAAACTGAAAAAATCTGTTGTGTTATGTTCACAAATGTATGTATGAACAAATATGTATTACCATGTTTCCTATTTTTCATCAAACTGAAAAATAAAGATCATTAAGACTTAGTTGAATTTCCTATACTAGTGACCTCCCTATAAATTAGTCGTAATTAGGATTGGCCAAAGAGTTAACCGATAACATGGGGCTAAAATGTGGCCATAGCCCAAGTATCTTGTCTTATAGGCTAGTGAACTTAATTTTAGACAATTCTCTACATATCCTCTAGGTAGAAAGGAAAAATACATCTTTAGATTAAAATTTAGTAAGTAATCAAATATTATTCCAAAACTACCATAACCTACACCCGGGAGTGGCAACTCATGCCCCTGACCCTTAACTCAAAACATTAATAAAACGCATATAGCAACCACGAGTGCATTTCATGTGACGTGTTTGCCATGTGCTCAAAAACAACAAGTGCACGCCATCGTGACTTGTTTAAGATAAATTCATAATCGTCCTAATTGATCTTAAAACTAAAATGCTCTTTCAAAAGTTGAAAACATAAAGAATAATCGAATATCGCCTCAAATAGGCATTATAAAACCGTCATTAGTCTTTACTACGTAATCTACACTCGGGTGCGACGACTCATATCCCCGACTTCAACTTCAAACTATATTAAAATCACGTATTGCAATTGCGGTTGCATTTCATGTGGCGTAATTGTAATATGTCCAAAAGCAGACAAGTGCACGTCCTCGTGACTTGTTTTCAAGATAAATTCATAAATGTCAAAAGCGGTTTTAAGAATATAAAGGCTAAGAACACAATAGGCTAAAACACGTAAACAATCGGACAATTTAGGCCAAATATTAATAGTTAAGCGACCGTGCTAGAACCACGAAACTCGGGAATGCCTAACACCTTCTCCCGGGTTAATAGAATTCCTTACTTGGATTTCTGGTCGCAGACAACTTAAAACAGAGTCAAACTTCCTCGGTTTGGGATTTTCAAAACAAAACGGTGACCCGGAGCATCGTCAAAAATCCGGGTGGCGACTCTGAAGTAATAATAAATCCCAAATCCGAATAATGTCACTTAAAGTGGAAAAACTCTCCTATTTACCTTTTTATTAATACGGGTAGTGAAAAAGGAGGTGTGACAGACGCTGAAATGGATGAAAATCCCTCCAAAAAACGGTGATAATACCCAACCAAACCGAGGAAACTACGGATCTCAGTAGCTGAAGACGGTCTAGGCCAACTCTACACTGCCTCTACCTTCTTCGGGTCTACCTTGATCCCATCCGAAGATACCATATGGCCTAAGAATGCCACAAAATTGAGCCAAAATTCACACTTAGAAAATTTGGCATACAACTTCTTCTCTCTCAATGTTTGAAGTACGGTCCTCAAATGCTGCTCATGGTCCTCCTGGGACCGAGAATATACCAGAATGTCATCAATGAACACGATGACGAAAGTATCAAGATAAGGCCGAAATACGTTGTGCATCAGGTGCATGAAGGTTGTTGGGGCATTGGTTAGCCCAAATGACATAACAAGGAACTCATAGTGGCCATATCTGGTCCTGAAGGCAGTCTTCGGGATATCCGTCTCCCGAATCTTCAACTGATGATAGCCTGAATATAGATCAATCTTGGAGAATGCCCTGGAACCTTGTAACTGATCGAATAAATCATCAATCCGAGGCAATGTGTACATGTTCTTCACTGTCACCTTATTCAGCTGCCGGTAGTCAATACACATACGCATCAAACCATCCTTTTTCTTCAAAAAGAATACCGGCGATACACTAGGCCTGATGAATCCCTTTTCAAGAAACTCCTGTAACTACTCCTTCAACTCAGGAGGATCCATGCGATAAGGAGGAATGGAAATGGGCTGAGTGCCCGACAACAAGTCAATGCCGAAATAATTATCTCTGTCGGGCGGCATACCTGGAAGGTCAGCTGTAAATACATCAGGATAGTCTCGTACAACCTGAACAGACTCAACTGTAGGAGTCTCAGCACTAACATCTCTCACATACGCCAAGTACGCATCACACCCTTTTTCAACCATCCGCTGAGCCTTAAGAAAAGAATGACTCGGCGAGGAGTCTACTCTAAGGAACCTCTCCACTCGAACCTCGGTAATCCTTTCATAGCCAGTGTCACGATCTTGTCGTGAAAATCAAGAATAGCATAGTAGGGAGACAACCAGTCCATACCCAATATAACATCAAAATCTACCATGCTGATTAATAGTAAGTCAGCCCTGGTATCAAAACCACTAATAACAATCAAGCATGACCAATATACACGGTCCACAACAAGAGAATCTCCCACAGGTGTAGAAACATATACGGGGGAACTCAAAGAATCTCGAGATATCCCCAAATGAGAAGAAAAGTAAAAATATACATATGAGTACAGAGAACCTGGATCAAATAACACGGACGCATCCCTATGACAAACAGGGATAATACATGTGATGATCGAATCTGGAGCAATGACCTCTGAGCGTGCTATAAGAGCATAATATCTGGCCTGGCCTCCTCCTCTAGGGAGACCTTGACCTCCCAGACCCCCACCTCGAGCAGTCTGAGAAGGTGGGGTAGAAGCTGGGGCTGGGAGAATAGCTGGAGGACCTGGTGGGAGACGTGGAACCTGATAAGTCTGAGGTGGTGCACCCCTCCTAGATCTAGGGAAATCTCTGATCACATGATGAGGGTCACCACACCCAAAACAACCCCTCGGTGGACGTGGCGGCTGCTGCTGACTCTAACTAGCCTGCTGGACTGGCCGGTGATAGCACCTCGAGCAGGAGGCACATGAGATACTGGTGGTGCATAATAATCTTCTGAGGTCTAGGAGGAGCTGGGATACCACTGGCTGCTAGAAGAGCTGAATGAACGGGGCGACTCACAAAACCCCTACCAAAGCGTGTTGCAGGTGCACGGCCTCCTGAAAAATGACCAGTCTCTCGAGACCTCTTGGCCTCTCTCTCCTACCTGTCCCGGGCTAACATAGTCTCAATCCTCCGGGCAATACTCACGGCCTTATGGTAAGTAATATCGGTCTCCACCTCTCTGGCCATGCTGGTCTGAATACTGGGGTAGAGTCCCTTAATAAAGCGTCGAACCCTCTCTCTGACAGTGACAACCAAAGCTGGTGCATGGAGAGCCAAATCGCTGTAACGGACTGCAAACTCTGACACAGTCATGGTACCTTGGCGTAGCTGCTCAAACTCTGCCCGCCAAGCATCCCTAAGGCTCTGAGGGACAAACTCAAGTAAGAACATCTCGGAGAACTGACCCCAAGTAAGTGGAGCTGCCTCGTCCGGACTACTAAGCTCAAAGTCACGCCACCACTGATAAGTTGCACCCCTCAGCTGGAAAGCAGTAAAAGAAACCCCGCTCGTCTCCACAATACCCATAGTGCGGAGAATGCGATGACACTCCTCATGGAAAACCCAGGGTGTCATTTGAAGCTAGTCCGCTGAACTCAGGTGGGTGGTACTTCTTGTACCTCTCAAGTCGGAGCTGCTCTGCCTCAGGAACAGCTGCCCTAGACTCAGGCTGAGCTAGAGCTGCTACGGGCATAGGAATATACTCTAGAACCTGCTCAATATGAACCCTCTGCTCAGGAGTGCGGGCTGCGGGAGTTTGTGTCCCTCCCCCGGCCTGGGATGTAGCTAGAGCTATCGGAAGTAGTCCCGCCTAAGACAGAGTACTGAAGGCACTCAAGAATTGAGCCAATGTCTCCTGGAGGGCTGGAATAATAGTGGGGACCTCTGGTGTCCCTCCAACTATGGCTGCTGGGGGATCCTCTGCCTCTGCTCTAGCCAGTGCTCGGGCTGCACCGCGTGCTCGTCCTCTGCCCCGGCCCCTGCCTCTGACGGATCTGGCTGGGAGCTCAGCTGCCTAGTCATCAGTACGTCCGATACGAGTACGAACCATCTGTAAGAAAGAATAGAATAGAGTTTAAGATATTTGATGACAGTAACTAGCACGATAAGGAATTCCAAAGAATATGATTGTTCTTAACAGTTACATAGCCTCTCGAAGATAGATACGGACGTCTCTGCACCGATCCGCGAGACTCTAATAAACCGGCTTGTGACTTGTGACTCCTATGAACCTAGACGCTCTGATACCAACTTGTCACGACCCGAATTACCCTCCAAATGGTCTCGTGACGGCACCTAGTCTCTACGACTAGGTAAGCCTAAAATTTGCGGAAAATAAGACAAAACAATAATAGAAATATTAAAGAAGAAATAATGCTATAAAACTTAGCCACTCGGCAATTTACAGCTTTTACTTTCCCAAAACCCGGAACGTCACAAAGTCACAAACTCTGTACTACTGTAGCTCTATACAAAGGAATAAGAAAAAACTGTATCTATATATATATCTTCTATAACTATACTAGAGTGGAAAGGGGATTCATGAGATTCTGCGGACGCAGCACAATTACCTCGCGGTCTCCTGAGCAGCTGCTATGATGGGCCTAACCACGGTACTGTGTACTGGTACCTGGATCTACACATGGGGAAAACATGCGCAAGAAAGGGCGTGAGTACTCCACATTCAGTACTCAATAAGTGCCAAGCCTAACCCCAGTCAATTAGTGACGAGGTCAGGTTAAGGCTCTACTGAGTTTTAAAAACAAGTCAGTTATAAGTCTAAACAATGAAATATAGATGAGCAATGATAACAGAATTAATGGAAACTGAAAGAATTAATAAAGAAAGAGAGCCCTCAGCTCAGCACATCATATATATCTCCGCAGTAAGTATGCAATGCAGTACAGGGGAAAGCTCCTGAATCTCAGTCCGTAGTCCCAATTTAAATACGCAATGCAGTACAGGGGGAAGCTCCCGAATCTCAGTCCGTAGTCCCAATTTAAATATGCAATGCAGAAGTATGTCGGGTACAGATTAATTAAACAGTTCGAGAAAGACAACAAGCAAGAATAACGTAAAACTACCTAAGCATGGAGCAATGAGTAGCAAATAAGAGGAAATCACGTAAGCACACGTAGGCATGCTAAATCTTGCGCTAACTACTCAATTAAGATAGGAAACAGTAATTTAGGAATGAAAACAAGTTATGCAATGGAAGGAAAAGTGGAATTTTAGCAACAACGACCCGTGTACGCGCTTGTCACCTTATGTACACGGCGTCCACATAGTAAAATCAGTATAAAATGCCTAAGGGAAAATCCCCAACACAGAGTTAGGCAAGCCACTTACCTCGACTGCGCTACTCAACCCAATACCACGCTCTTGCAACGAGTATCCGACTCCGGGTGGCCCAAATCTAATAATTTCAATTGCATGATGTAAATAACACTTTAAGGAATCAAAATAGCTAATTAATTCGAAGCTAATACGCGAAATTAGGAAATTTGCCCAAAAAGTCCCCCGGACCCACGTCTTGGAATCGAGTAAAAATTATATTTTCCGGACACTCATTCACTCACGAGTCTAACCATATAAGAATCTCTAAATTCGTAGGTCAAAAACCCAATTAAAACCCAATAATTTGGTCTATTAAGTTCATCCAATTTTTCCCAATTTTTCCACCCAAATTCGAATTTTGAAGGCTAGATTTAAGTTAGGAATCATGGAAATTGATCCAAGTTGGTTAGAAATCACTTACCCAAGTTTCCCTGGTACAAAATTCTCCAAGAATCGCCTCTCCCGAGCTCTCAAATTCAAAAATGGTGAAAATAACATAAACCCTCGGACTTGGGTCTGTAAAAGACTGCCCAGGTATTTCTTCTATACGATCGCAGACGCATAGTCGCGATCGTGAAGAGTATTCCACCACGCGCCAAGAATCCCTTCATCGCGTTCGCAATTACAGGTCTGCGATCGCGGGCCTTCTCCCCTCACAGCTATGCGATCGCGTAAGGGGCCACGCGACCGCGTAGAACAAACACTGACCCTTCCTCAGACCTAAAATCTCATATGCGATCGCGAGCCATGATGTGCGATCGCAAAGACCTAGGTTCCCTCACTCTGCGATCCCGATTAGCCTTGTGCGATCGCGAAGAACAAATCGCAGACTTCCCATACTTACCTTATGCGATCGCGGACGTACTCCTGCGATCGCAGAGAACAAAGAATTGTTGTAGAAAAACCAGAAAAACCAGCAAAGTCTTTTAGGCCAAAAATGCCCGCTTGGGAACCCGAAACACTCCCGAGGCCCTCGGTACCTCAACCAAAACCACCAACCAACCCTAATACCTCAGTCAACCTTGGTCGAGCCTTAAAAACACATCTCTTAACATAAAAATCATCAAATATGCATAGATTCAAGCCTAAGAACTTATGAGATTTCTAAAATTCACATTCGATGTCGAATCACGTCTAAACTCATCTGAATGACCTCAAATTTTGCACACAAGTCATAAATGACATTACAGACCTGCTGTCGCTTTCGAAATTCCATTTCGAGTCCGATATCAAAATTTCACCTATCGGCCGAAATCGCCAAAATTCTAAATTTTGCTAATTCAAGCCTAATTCCACAACCGACCTCGAAAACATATTCCGAACACTCTCCTAACCTTGAAATCACGCAACAGAGCTAACGGAGTCGACGGAATTCCATTCCGGATCCGTCTTCACACAGTTCTAGCTACGGCCTGATTTCAAAAGCTAAAATCCACATTTAAGGATTATGTATCCAAAAATCACTCCAAATTTCACCACACAATGCTCCGACAAGTTCCAATAACATAAATAGACATGGGAGAACGAAATAATGGCAAGATAAAGGGACCGTCAACATCTTAACTACTTTTACACTTAATTCAAGAACATTCATTAATCCATCAGTTTAATTTGCATGCAACCTCTATAGTCTGTCTTTATAAATTACGCTTCTTTGTCAAAAGTAAAATGCAACTGTTGTATTCATTTAACTATAATGGGTTCCTCTGAAAGCACTGCAAAGAACTCAAGCGAAAGAAAATGTGGGAAAAATATGGAGCAGTTGTCTGCTGCTGCCACAGATTCACCAGAAGTAGAAGTGATAAAAAAGCTAGCCTTGGTAGCAGGTGTAGCTTTACTAGGATGGGGCTTCAACAAGCTATTCGATGGAGATTCGAATGAACGAGCCAATAACAAGAAAATGATGAAAGCTCCAGGGAGGGATTATTACATTTACAGGGATGACTTTGAGCGTGATCCTCCTGGCTATTTCCGCAACCTTCGTCGTGATTAAGTTACCATTCAAAAGAAAGCTAATTAAGATTGTTATGGAAACTAAAATATTATGTTGTTTTAATTTCATAGTTTGTGTTTTCTTTAAGTTGGTAGCTTGTGCTGTCATGTCTCTGCCTTTTTCCTGTTTGACGTATTTGGTAAATCACTATGTGCAGTTGTTAGGACATCTGTCTGGTTTATATTTTCGTGCTATGAACTAATAGAAACAATGGAAACATCAGAATAAAGTATTATCTCCGAGTTACAGGTTTTGTTTGAAATATTAAGATTCCCTGTCATGTGACGGCCACCACACAAATGAGATCGAACAGACGCATGCTCAGTTATTTCACCTAACTAGTTTCTCCGCATGCATTGCACGTGAATGTCGATTCATGTAGTACATAAATATTTAAACACCAATTTGAGTAAATAATTACTCATGAAATAATAAAGTACAAGTTTATAAATGATCAGTACGTATAGTAAAATTTTATGTCGAGAAATAATTGGATCTCGTTTGAACCCACGAATCAGATGAACAATCAAAGTTTAATTAGTTTATGTAAAAAAAAGTCCTATTTTGATTTTTGAGAACTCTTCAAGATATTTGTTGAGCTGAAAATTTAGTAACGTTCAGAGCTCTTTTGTGTGTGTGTTGGGGGGGGGGGGGG
>ML285370.1:71726-116531 GCA_005239495.1 Nicotiana undulata
GTTTTGATATGAGGGGGGGTTGTTAGAGGTATAAATTCAATATTTGCATTCAATACTTTTATCCAACTTTTCTAAAGGAGCACATTCGTCTATCAATGAATAAAAAACTCCGTTTATCAATAAGAAACATTTTCTGAAGGGGAACCTCCCCTCATATCAAAACGGGGCATTAGTCCAGGAACTCTCCTGAAGGAACACATTCCTCCATGTTAATGAGTAAGGAATTTTTTTAAAAGGGTATTCCCTGCATGACATTTTTTTTCTTCAATTTTATAGGTAGAGTAGATATATTTTTTATCTGAGTTAAAAAAAAGGTATATTTGAAAAAATGGAATGATTATGACTAAGTATGAAGCATTATTGGCCCAGGGGGTGTTTGTACGTGTTAGTTTTCTTTCTTTTTGCAAGAAAGGAATGTAGGTTATTTTTATACCTATCCGTCTAAATATACGTATTTCAAAATCATGAAATAATAAGACATCTTTCGTATAATTTATAGCAAATAGTTTCACCAAAATAATAAAAGAAACAACAAATAAAAAAATAGATGGTTAAGAATATCGAATCATATTTTTGTTGCCACTTTCATTTCGATTCATCGGCTGGAATGTTGTCTACTTTCACCACTAGAGCAAAATTGGAATTGTCGATCTACCATTTGTATGTGAATATTCCTGCAACGATCAAACCGAATAAATATGATACTTTTAGAGATACACTTACAAGTCGTTCATTTTCGACGTTGAAAGGACCAAATCACATATTTTTTTGGCTGCCAACACTTCATTTAATTTTCTCCTTCATTTATCTTTGCCTTATTGACTCCATACATCATATTACTAAAAAAAGTCAAAAGATCAAAGAAAGTTTAAATGAAAGAAAACTCCTAGAGTTGTTACAATCACTCCAATGTTGTGAAGTTTCAAGCTTTGGTGTCGATTTCATTTGCATATATATGTCACCGAAAGGAATATAATTAAATTAATGCATGTAACAGTTGAAGAATCCCGACTCACTCATATAATTATTCTCCTTATTTGCTTTTCTAGAGAATAATCATCTTTTGCTTTTGTTTAATTGGTTGAATAATAAGAAATAAATGTGTTGCAAACCAACATTTGTTAAGTTTTTGCTAACCATCATGACTTTTTGTGGCTCTTCAAAAAAAAATTCTTCGAAATAACTATCTTTTTTAAGTAAAAAATTTATGTTAATTAGAAGGGTACTTTTATAATATAATTTTTAGATTAAGGGCTTCCCACTTTTATAATAATATATATAGATGTATGCCGTATTATATGGTAATTCTCAAAAAGTTCATTTAGTGTTACAACCAGATAGCTAGCTACATGGTCGCTCGAGTGGTAGTTAGGGTAGAGTCTTCAATCACGTGAACATAAATTTACGCGATTCAGAACCAGTTGTCTGTATTCATTAACATTACATTAATATTAGCTCATGAAAAATCGAAAAACATGATGAATTCCTATTTTTTTGCCCTAAAATATAAAAAATCGAGGAAAAGTCGTTGAGAAGTAATGACTATTGTTCATTAGGTCGTTTCTAATGGTCCCACAAAAGCTTAGGTGATTCAAGGCCGGTCAATCGAATTTATTAAAATGACATGAGCTAAAGCACACGAAAAATTGGTAGTCACGCTGAATCCTTGTTATATAACTCTAAAATGACAAAAAATAAGGAACAATCATAGAGAAACAATGACTATTGTCCATTAGGCTATTTCTGATGGGCCCACAAAATTTTAGGAGATTCGATACTGATCGCCCAAATTCAAAAGGATGTGTGGTCATTAGCACTTGAAAAATTAGAAATCGTGTTGAATTCCTGTTTTATGGCCCTAAAATGCAATACAACAAGGAACCGTCATAGAGAAGAAATTACTTTGGTTCATTAGGTCGTTTCCGATGAGCCCACAAATTTAAGGCGATTCAAGACCGGTCGCCCGAACTCATGAAGATGCATGGGCATTAGCACACGAAAAATAAAAAATCGTGTTGAATTCCTATATGATGACCCAAAAGGTTATCCCATATATTTCTAGTTAGTTCTTTGTTTTGAGGTTGTAAAAACCTCCTTCTATCTCACCTCAATTTGCGTGCGCAGCCCGGACGTGTAGCCGGGAAACCTTTGTGTGAAAACTGATAAAAATGATAAGTTTGATTTTGAAATTTGAATAAAGTTGACTTTGGTCAATATTTTTGGTAAACGGACCCGGACCCATGATTTGACGGTCCCGGAGGGTCCGTAGGAAAACATGGGACTTGGGCGTATGCCCAAAATAAAATTCCGAGGTCCCAAGCCCGAGAAATAAATTTTTAAAAGAAATTATTTTTCTGAAAAATATAAAGGATTGTGAAAGTTTAATTATATTTGAAATCAGTGATATCGGGCCCATATTTTAGTTTCAGAGTCCGGTAATGGTTCAAAATAATGTATATGTCATGTCAGTAAAGTTTGGTGAGAAACTGAAGTCATTTGACGTAATTCGGACTCACGGTTGTAAATTTGGAAGTTTTAGAAGTTTTGAGAAATTTCATTGATTTTTGGGTTTAAATCGTTGTTTATGATGTTATGTTGGTGATTTGATCGCACGAATAAGTCCGTGGGATATTTTTGAGGTTGAGTGCATATTTGGTTTCGAGCCCCGAGGGCTCGGGTGAGTTTCGGGTAGGCGTTGGGGTGTTTAACTTAGCACAAATCTGGTGTTTTTGCACAGTTCTGGTGTCTGATGAATTACTCTTCGCGAACGCGTGGTAACACTCGCAAACGCGAAGAGCAAATGGTGGCTTGGGATTTACTCTACACGAACACGTAGAGGGAGACGCGAACGCGGAGCACTTGACGGTGTCTCTACGCGAACGTGTCCCCAGGGGTTGCGAACGCATATAGTATAGGATGGGCTGGGGGATGGGAAGTCTCAACACTACGCGAACGCGTGGTAACACTCGCGAACGCGAGGAGAAAATGGGTAAGGCCTGGTATTTACTCTACGCGAACGCGTAGAGGGAGACGCGAATGCGGAGCACTGGATGGTGTCTCTACGCGAACGGGTCCCTAGGGGTGCGAATGCATAGAGTATAGGATGGGCTGGGGACTGGGTAGTATCAACACTACGCGAACGCGGCCTGAATCTCGCGAATGCGTAGGCCTGGAAAGATAAGACTACGCGAACGCGGCCAAGGGCCCGCGAACGCGAAGGGTATTTTTCGCCCAGTCATTTCTTTTGCCTAAAAACAGAACACTTACGGGATTAAACCCAATTTTCACAACTTCTTCTTCTTCACACCACCTTGGGAAATTTTTGAAGGGAAACTTTCTTCACGATAACCTCATAGGTAAGTAATCTTAGACTCATTCTCTTCCATTTTTATCAACACCCATTAGATTTATAGGCCTAAAACATGAGATTAAGGGTAGAAAATTAGGGATTTGGGTAGAGTAAGGGTTTTTTGATTAATTGGGGATTAGACCTCGTTTTGGGGTCGAATTTAAAAACAAATTACATATTTAGGCTCGTGGGTGAATGGGTGATCGGGTTTTAGTCCGAACCTCGTGTTTTGACCAAGCGGGCTCGAGGTCAATTTTTGGATTTTTGGGAAGAATGTTAGAAAGTCTATAATAAAGCATTGGAAATGAATTTTTTAGCATTTATTGATGTTATTGAGTCAATAATGTCTAGATACGATTGATTTGGAGTCGGGTTCAAAAGGAAAAGTGGTGCTTAAGGCTTGATTTTGATCGTGGAAGTCGAGGTAAGTGTTTGGCCTAACCTTAGCTTGAGGGAATAGGTGTTGAGTCTTATTTGCTACATGTTTATTCCATGTTCAACGTATAGGTGAGGTGACGAGTACCTATATGTTATTGTCAAGCATGCCCGTGAGTCGGTTATTATGAATTATGTGATTTTCATCGATATTCACTGTGTTATGAATTAAATTTCACTTTGGTGGTCATTCATTTGATGGAAATTCTTGGTTGTGAATACCATTGAGTATTTTTTAGGTTGAGGAATATTTTTTTAAGTTATACACTTGAGTGAAATTGGTTATAGTTGTGTCCCTTGTCAGGACGGTGTTATTTCTGATGTTGTTCCCTTGCCGGGATGTTGTAATTTGTGGTTCTTATTGTTGATTTTCTTTGCCAAAGTATTGTTTATGATATTTTAGTATGATGGGACATTCCGTGTCATGTTTATGATATTTTAGCACGAGGGGACATTCCGTGCCACCTTATGATATTTTAGCACGAGGGGACATTCCGTGCCACCTTATGATATTTTAGCACGAGGGGACATTCTGTGCCATGCTTATGATATTTTAGCACGAGGGGACATTCCGTGCCATGTTTATGATATTTTAGTACGAGGGGACATTCTGTGCCATGTTTATGATATTATAGCAAGAGGGGTCATGCAGTGCCGTTTCTATTTACTTAATGTGAGGGTGAGAGTAAAAGCACGAAGGGTGATGTCGTGCACTTGTTTGCTCTGCGTTGTTAATTCATGTTGTTATCTTGATAGTTAAACCGTTGTCTTGTTCCCTTATTTAAGTTAATTGCTACCCTTTTTCCCCAGTATGTTTTTTCCCGTTTTCGTACTGAACTGTTTACCTCATGTCGTTATTTCTTTTATATATTATTGAATTGCACAGGTGATATTATTTTTCGTGTCCTAGCCTCGTCACTTTGCCGAGGTTAGGCTCGGCACTTACTCAGTACATGGGGTCGGTTGTACTGATACTACACCTGCACACTTTTTGTTGTGCAGATCCCAGTACAGAACCCAGTGGATATTGAGTTAGGCGGCTTCCTTCAGTCCACTCGGAGACACTGAGGTAGTCCTGCAGGAGTCCACATGCCTTGGCGTCCCCTTCCACTTTCCTTTTTTTCTGTTTCTAGTACTTCAGAAAACAGATGTATTATTTCTTTCAGACTGTTATATGTACTACTCTTAGATAGTCCGTGAGCTGTGACTCCGCAATTTTTGGGTTTTGACTAGATTTTGGTGCAACTTCGTAAAGTATTGAAATGAAACCCATTTACATTATTCTTTGTCCTTTAAATTTAACTCTTGTTAATCTGGTTGTTTATCTATTCATGATTAATAGTTAAGGAATAAAGTAAAATGAATAATCACATTGGCTTGTCTAGCGGGTTCAACATTAGATGCCATCGAGGTCCCGACGGTGGGAATTTCGGGACATGACAAGTTGGTATCAGAGCTCTAGGTTGCCTAGGTCTCACAAGTCACTGACAAACTTGGTAGAGTCTGAGGGGTCGGTACGGAGACGTCTGTACTTATCCCCCAGAGGCTGCAAAGTTAGGAATAACTTCACATCAATTCTTCTTTATCGTGCGATTTGAATTCTAAATGCTAATTGAGTTTCTATTCTATTCTCTCGCATATGGCGAGAACATGTGCTTCCTCATCCACCGATCAGCAGTCCGATCCTCCAGTTTCAGCTCCTACGAGGGGTCGAGGAGGCGACCGAGGCCCTGCTAGAGGCCGAGGTAGGGGCAGGGCTCAGCCCAGAGCAGCAGCCCCAGTGGAGGATCCTCAGGTAGAGTTTGCCGGTGAGGTTCCTTCTCAGACAGTTCCGGTTGGACCAACTCAGGTCCCAGAGGGGTTCTTTTCCACCCTGGTACTCCAGGACGCTCTAGTCCGCTTAGTAGGCCTTATGGAGAGCGTGGCTCAGGCCGGTCTACTTCCTACAGCACCCGCCGTCTCTCAGGCTGGGGGAGGGTCCCAGACTCCTTCCACCCACACACCAGAGCATTTAGCTTCTCAGTTCCAGACTCCAGCACCTCAGACAGCTGGAGTAGCTTAGCCGGGTATTGTGGCACTGGTCGTTGAGGGAGAAACTATGTCTGCTAATGCCTTATGGAGATTGGATCGGTTCACCATGCTATTTCCTACTACTTTCAGTGGTGCACCATCAGAGAATCCCCAGGATTACTTAGACAATTGCTATGAGGTTCTTCGGAACATGGGGATCGTGGAGACCAATGGGGTCGATTCTGCTACTTTCCGTCTTTCTGGTCCCGCCAAGACTTGGTGGAGGGATTATTACTTGACCTGATCTACTGGATCTTCATCTTTTTCTTGGGATCACTTCTCCGAGTTGTTCTTGGAGAAGTTTCTTCCAGTTACCCAGAGAGAGGATCTTCGGAGGCAGTCTGAGCGTCTCCAGCAGGGCTCTATGACAGTTACACAGTATGAGACCTGATTCATCACTTTGTCCAGGCATACTATTATGATACTCCCTACTGATCGAGAGAGAGTGAGGAGGTTTATTGAGGGTCTAGCTCAGCCGATTAGACTACAAATGGCCAGAGAGACAGGTACTGATATTTCATTTTAGGAGGCGACCAATGTGGCTAGGCGGATTGAGATAGTCTTATTACAGGGCAGTGGTCAGGGGTCTGATAAGAGGCCTCGTCATTTTGGCCGGTTTAGTGGTGCCTCATCTGGAGGCAGAGATTCTTTTGGTAGAGTTCATCCTCCTAGACCCTTCCATTTAGCCTTTCAGTAATCCCGCAGTGCACCACCAGCTCCTACCAGTGCACCGGCGCTTCAGAGCTTTCAGAGTGGCTATTCTGGTCGACAAGGATAGTTTCAGGGCCAGCAGTCGCAGGAGCATAGATCTTGTTATACTTGCGGTGGTATGGGGCACATTTCCAGATTTTTCCCCCGCGTTTCTGGTGGTTCTTAGCATCAGGGTTCCCGTGCTATGATTCCCGCACCAGGTGCACCCTCACCCCCTCAGCCAGCTAGGGGTGGAGGTCGAGGTGACAAAGGTGGAGTCCAGACAGTTAGATGAGGAGGGCAGGCTATGAGAGGTAGAGGTCAACCCGTAATAGGTCAACCCATGGATGTTCTGATTGGTGGGGCTCAACCCCGATGCTATGCTATTCCCGCTAGACCTGCGGTTGAGGCCTCTGATGCAGTCATTACAGGTATGGTGTCAGTTTGCAGCAGGGATGCTTCGATTTTGTTTGATCTAGGGTCTACATTTCCCTACGTGTCCTCATATTTTTCTCCTTATCTGGTTATGCCCCGTGATTCAATGAGTACTCATGTATACGTATCTACACCGGTGGGTGATTCTATTATGGTAGATCGAGTCTACCATTCATGTATAGTGGTTATTGGTGGTCTTGAGACCAGAGTAAATCTTCTACTCCTTGATATGGTTTATTTCGATGTTATTTTGGGGATGGATTGGCTATCTCTGTATCATGCTATTATGGACTGTCATGCCAATACAATGACCTTAGCCTTGCCAGGAGTACCTCGTTTAGAGTTGAGAGGGACTCCTAGTCATTCTTCTGGTAGAGTTGTTTCTTATATAAAGGCTCGGCGCATGGTCGAGAAGGGTTGCTTGGCCTATTTGGCCTATGTTCGTGATTCTAGTGCTGAGGTTCCTTCTATCGAGTCCGTGCCCGTGGTTTGCGAGTATCCAGAGGTATTCCTTGCTGACCTGCCAGGTATGCCACCCGACAGGGATATTGACTTTTGTATTGAGTTGGTTGAGGGCACTCAGCCCATTATTCCACCGTATCGTATGGCTCCGCCAGAGTTGAAAGAATTAAAGGAACAATCGCAGGACTGTCATGCCAAGACTGTAACCTTGGCCTTACCGGGAGTGCTTCCATTGGAGTGGAGGGGGACTCCTGGTCATTCTTCCGGCAGTGTTATCTCGTATATGAAGGCTCGGCGTATGGTCGAGAAGGGATGCTTGACCTATTTGGCCTATGTTCGTGATTCTAGTGCCGAGGTTCCTCTTATGGAGTCTGTGCACATTGTCCGTGAGTTTCCAAAGGTATTCCCTGCTGACCTACCGGGTATGCCACCTGACAGGGATATTGACTTTTGCATTAATTTGGCTCCGGCCACTCAGCCTATTTCTACCCCGCCATATCGTATGGCCCCACCAGAGCTAAAGGAGTTGAAGGATCAGTTACAGGATTTGCTAGCTAAAGGCGTTATTAGGCCTAGTGTTTCTCCTTGGGGTGCGCCAATGTTGTTTGTTAAGAAGAAAGATGGCACAATGAGAATGTGGATTGACTACCGTTAATTGAACGAGGTTACTATCAAGAATAACTATCCTTTGTCGAGGATTGATGATTTATTCGACCAGCTTCAGGGTGCCACATATTTTTCAAAGATTGACTTGAGATCTGGCTACCATCAGTTGAGGATTAGAGCGTTTGATGTCCCTAAGATAGCCTTTCGCACTCGGTATGGTCATTATGAGTTCTTGGTGATGTCATTTGGGTTGACAAATGCCCTAGCTGCTTTTATGGATTTAATGAACCGAGTGTTTAGACCCTATTTGGATTCATTCGTGATTGTTTTCTTTGATGATATTTTGATATACTCCCGTAGGTGAGAGGAGCATGAGCAGAACCTTCGAGTGGTCCTCCAGACTCTGAAGGACAGTCAGTTGTATGCCATATTTTCGAAGTATGAGTTCTGGTTGAGTTCAGTTGCATTTCTGGGTCATGTTGTATCAATAGAGGGTATTCAGGTGGATCCCTAGAAGATTTCTGCAGTCAGAGATTGGCTTAGACCCACCTCAGCTACAGAGATTCAGAGTTTCTTGGGCTTAATAGGTTATTATCGCCGGTTTGTGGAGGGTGTTTCATCTATTGCAGCCTCGATGACCAGGTTGACTCAGAAGGGTGCCCAATTCAGGTTGTCAGATGAGTGTGAGGCGAGCTTTCAGAAGCTCAAGACATCCTTGACCACAACACCGGTGTTAGTTTTGCCCACAGGTTCAGGGTCATATACCGTGTATTGTAATGCTTCATGGGTTGGACTTGGTGCAGTGTTGATGAAGGATGATAAGGTTATAGCCTATGCTTCACGTCAGTTGAAGGTTCATGAGAAGAACTATCCAATTCATGATTTAGAGTTAGCAGCCATTGTCCATGCGCTGAAGATTTGGAGGCATTATCTATACGGTGTGTCTTGTGAGGTGTTCACGGATCATAAGAGTTTGCAGTATCTGTTCAAGCAGAAAGATTTAAATATGAGGCAGAGAAGATGGTTGGAGCTGTTGAAAGACTACGACATCACCATCTTATATCATCCGAGGAAGGCCAATGTGGTGGCCGATGCTTTGAGCCGTAAGTCAGTCAGCATGGGTAGTCTTGCTTATATTTCAGTCGGGGAGTAACCGCTTGCATTAGATGTTCAGGCTTTAGCCAATCGGTTCATGAGATTGGATTTTTCTAAGACTGGCAATGTTTTAGCTTATAATGTGCCCGTTCTTCATTGTTTGATCGTATTCGGGATAGGCAGTACGATGATCGTCATTTATGTTTCCTTAGGGACACGGTTCAGCACGGAGGTGCCAAGTATGTTACAGTTGATAATGATGGAGTCTTGAGGATGCAGGGCCGTATTTGTGTGCCCGATGTCGATGGCCTTCGTGAGTTGATATTGCAGGAGGCCCATAGTTCCCGGTATTCCATTCATCCGGGCGCCGCAAAGATGTACCAGGATTTACGGCAGCATTATTGGTGGTGGAGGATGAAGAAAGATATTATGGCATATGTAGCACGGTACTTGAATTGTAAGCAGGTTAAGTACGAGCACCAGAGACCCAGTGGTTTGATGCAGCAGATTGAGATTCCCGAGTGGAAGTGGGAGCGTATCACCATGGATTTTGTAGTTGGACTCCCACGGACTCAGAGGATGTTCGATGCGGTGTGGGTCATTGTGGATAGGCTGACCAAGTCAGCACACTTCATTCCGGTATCAGTTTCGTATTCTTCGAAGAGGTTGGCAAAGATCTACATCAGGGAGATTGTTCGCCTGCATGGTGTGCCTGTATCCATTATTTCTGACCGAGGTACTCAGTTTACCTCCCATTTCTGGAGAGTATTTCAGCGTGAGTTGGGCATATGAGTTGAGTTGAGCAAAACGTTTCATCCTTAGACGGACGGACAGTCCGAGCGTACTATTCAGATCTTAGAGGATATGTTACGAGCATGTGTCATTGACTTTGGAGGTTCATGGGACCAGTTTTTTCCTTGAGCTGAGTTTGCCTACAACAACAGCTACCAGTCGAGCATTCAGATAGCTCCTTATGAGGCGTTGTATGATAGGCGGTGTCAGTCGCCAGTCGGGTGGTTCGATCCAGGAGAGGCTAAGTTGTTGGGTTCAGAGTTAGTACATGATGCCTTGGATAAGGTGAAGATCATTCAGGATAGACTCCGTACAGCTCAGTCCAGGCAGAAGAGTTATGCAGACCGCAGGGTTTGTGATTTGGCATTCATGGTAGGAGACCGGGTATTGCTTCGGGTGTCACCCATGAAGGGCTTGATGAGGTTCGGAAAGAAGGGCAAGTTGAGCCCCAGGTACATTGGTCCCTTTGAGATCCTTGAGAAGGTAGGAGAGGTGGCCTATAGACTTTCTTTGCCACCGAGTTTATCAGCTGTGCATCCGGTGTTTCATGTATCTATGCTTCGGAATTATCTTGCCGATCCCTCTCATGTGCTATACTTCAGTAGTGTCCAGTTGGACAAGGATTTGACTTATGAGGAGAAGTCGGTAGCCGTATTAGCCCGGTAGGTTCGACAGTTGAGATCGAAGAGTTATCCTTCAGTCGGTGTTCGGTGGAGAGGTCAGCCTGTAGAGGCAGCTACCTGGGAGTCCGATTCCTATATGTGGAGCCGATATCCCCATCTTTTTCCTGCCTCATGTACCTTTCTATGTCCGTTTGAGACGAACGTTTATTTTAGAGGTGGAGATTGTGATGACCCAAAAGTTCATTCCGTGTATTTCTAGTTAGTTCTGTGTTTTGAGGTTGTGAAAACCTCCTTCTATCTCACCTCAATTTGTGTGCACAGCCCGGGGGTATAGCCGGGAAGCCTTTGTGTGAAAACTGATAAAAATGATAAGTTTGATTTTGAAATTTGAATAAAGTTGACTTTGGTAAACATTTTTGGTAAACGGACCCGGACCCGTGATTTGACAGTCCCGAAGGGTCCGTAGAAAATATGGAACTTAGGCGTATGCCCGAAATAGAATTCCGAGGTCCCAAGCCCAAGAAATGAATTTTTAAAAGAAATTATTTTCTAAAAAATATAAAGGATTGTGAAAGTTTAATTATATTTGAAATCAGTGGTATCAGGCCCGTATTTTAGTTCCAGGGCCTGGTACAGGTTCAAAATAATATATATGTCATGTCTGTAAAGTTTGGTGAGAAACGGAAGTCATTTGACATAATTCGGACTCACAATTGTAAATTTGGAAGTTTTAGAAGTTTTGAGAAATTTCATTGATTTTGGGGTTTAAATCGTTGTTTATGATGTTATTTTGGCGATTTGATTGCACGAATAAGTCTGTGGGATGTTTTTGAGGTTGTGTGCATATTTGGTTTTGTGCCCCGAGGGCTCGGGTGAGTTTCGGGTAGGCGTCGGGGTGTTTAACTTAGCAAATATCTGGTGTTTTTGCACAGTTCTGGTGTCTGATGAATTACTCTTCGCGAAGGCGTGGTAACACTCGCAAACGCGAAGAGCAAATGGTGGCTTGGGATTTACTCTACGCGAACGCGTAGAGGGAGACGCGAACGCGGAGCACTTGACGGTGTCTCTACGCGAACGCGGCCAAGGGCCTGATCGCGAACGCGAAGGGTATTTTTCGCCCAGTCATTTGTTTTGCCTAAAAACAAAACACTTACGGGATTAAACCCAATTTTCACAACTTCTTCTTCTTCACACCACCTTGGGTGATTTTTGAAGGGAAACTTCACCATAACCTCATAAGTAATCTTAGACTCATTCTCTTTCATTTTTATCAACACCCATTAGATTTCTAGGCCTAAAACATGAGATTAAGGGTAGAAAATTAGGGATTTGGGTAGAGTTAGGGATTTTTGATTAATTGGGAATTAGACCTCGTTTTGGGGTCGAATTTCAAAACAAATTACATATTCGAGCTCGTGGGTGAATGGGTGATCGGGTTTTGGTCCGAACATCATGTTTTGACCAAGCGGGCCCAGGGTCGATTTTTGGATTTTTGGGAAGAATGTTAGAAAGTCTATAATTAAGCGTTGGAATTGAATTATTTAGCATTTATTGATGTTATTGAGTCAATTATGTCTAGATACGATTGATTTGGAGTCATATTCAAAAGGAAAAGCGGTGCTTGAGGCTTGATTTTGATCGTGGAAGTCGAGGTAAGTGTTTGGCCTAACCTTAGCTTGAGGGAATAGGTGTTGAGTCTTATTTGCTACATGTTTATTCCATGTTCAACGTATGGGTGAGGTGACAAGTACCTATATGTTGTTGTCAAGCATGCATGTGAGTCGGTTCTTATGAATTATGTGATTTTCATCGATATTCACTGTGTTATGAATTAAATTTCACTTTGGTGGTCATTCATTTGATGGAAATTCTTGGTTGTGAATACTGTTGAGTATTTGTTCGGTTGAGGAATTTTTTGTTAGGTTATACACTTGAGTGAGATTGGTTATAGATGTGTCCCTTGCCGGGACGGTGTTATTTCTGATGTGGTTCCCTTGCCGGGATGTTGTGATTTATGGTTCTTATTGTTGATTTTCTTTGCCAAACTGTTGTTTATGATATTTTAGCACGAGGGGACATTAAATGCCATGCTTATGATATTTTAGCACGAGGGGACATTCAGTGCCATGCTTATGATGTTTTAGCACGAGGGGGCATTCCGTGCCATGTTTATGATATTTTAGCACGAGGGGACATTCCGTGCCATGTTTATGATATTATAGCACGAGGGGCCATGTCGTGCTGTGCCGTTTCTATTTACTTATTATGAGGATGAGAGTAAAAGCACGAAGGGTGATGCCGTGCACTTGTTTGCTCTGCGTTGTTAATTCCTGTTGTATCTTGATAGTTAAATCGTTGCCTTGTTCTGTTATTTCAGTTAATTGCTACCCCTTTTTCCCGGCATGTTTTTTCCCCTTTTTGTACCTAACTGTTTACCTCCTGTCGTTATTTCTTTTATATATTATTGAACTACACATGTGATATTATTTGTCGTATCCTAGCCTCGTCACTTCGCCGAGGTTAAGCTCGGCACTTACTCAGTACATGGAATCGGTTGTACTGATACTACACCTGCACACTTTTTATTGTGCAAATCCCGGTACAGGGCCCAGTGGATATTGAGTTAGGCGGCTTCCTTCAGTCCACTCGGAGACACTGAGGTAGTCCTGCAGGCGTCCGCAGGCCTTGGCGTCCCCTTCCACTTTCCTTTATTTCTGTTTCTAGTACTTCAGAAAACAGATATATTTTTCTTTCAGACTGTTATATGTACTACTCTTAGATAGTGAGTGAGTTGTGACTCCGCGATTTCTGGGTTTTTGCTAGATTTTGGTGCAATTTCGTAAAACCCATTTACATTATGCTTTGGCCTTTAAATTTAACTCTTGTTAATCTGGTTATTTATCTGTTCATGATTAATAGTAAAGGAACAAAGTAAACCGAATAATCACGTTGGCTTGTCTAGCGGGTTCAACGTTAGACACCATCACGGTCCCGATGGTGGGAATTTCGGGTCGTGACATCCTATTTTATGACCCTAAAATGCTAAAAAATAAGGAACGGTCATGGAGAAGAAATGGCTATTATGGAATAAGTCGTTTCTGACGGGCCTACATGATTTTGGCTATTCGAAGTCGGTCGCACGAATTCATGAAGATTGTGTGCACATATTAGCACACAAAAAATTAAAAATCGTGCTAAATTCTTGCTTTATAGCCCTAAAACGCCAAAAAGAGGAATGGTCACGGAGAAGAAATTACTATGGTTTATTATGTTATTTATGATGGCCACACATAATATTAGGTGATTCGAATCCGTCGTCCGAATTCATGAAGATGGCGGGGACATTAGCTCACGAATAATCAAAAATCGAGTTGCATTCATGTTTTATGCCCCTCAAATACTGAAAACAAGGAACACTTAAAGCGATGCGATGACTATTGTTTACCATGTCATTCTTATGTGACCACAAAATTTTAAGCATTTTGAACCCGGTCGTCCGAATTCATAAAGATGACGTTTATAGCCCTAAAACATCACAAAATGAGGAACAGTCATATAGAAGCAATTACTATTGTTCATTAGGTCGTCTTTGATGCGCCCATAAAATTTTAGGCAATTCGGGGACGATCGCCCCTATTCATGAAGATGGGCTAGATATTACCGCACGAAATATTAGAATCGTGTTGAATTCTATTTTATGGCCCTAAAACACCAAAAATCGAGGAACAATCATGGAGAAGCAATTAATATGGTTCATTAGGTTGTTTCTGATGGCACAAAATACTTTAGGCGATTGGGAGCCGATCGCCCGAATTGATGAAGATGGTGTGGACATTAGCACATGAAAAATCGAAAATCGTATCGAATTCTTATTTTATGGCCCTAAAATTCCAAAATACGAGGAACAATCTTGGAGAAGCATCAATATTGTTCAATAGGTCATTTCTGATGGGTGCACAAAAACTTAAGCGATTCGGAGTTAGTTGCCAGAATTCATGAAGATGGCGTGGACATAAGCTCACGAAAAATTAGAAACCATGATGAATTCCTTTTCTTGGCCCTAAAACGCCAAAAAAACGAGGCAAAGTCATGGAGAACCAATAATTATTTTTTATTAGGTTGTTTCTAAACGGCCCACAAAAGTTTAGGCAATTCAAAGTTTGTTGCCCGAAATTATGAAGATGGTGTGAGCGAAAGCACACGAAAAATTAGAAATCATGTTGAGTCTCTTTTCGATAGTCTAAAACACCAAAAAAATAACTATTGTCCGTTAGGTTATTTCTGATAGGACCACAAAATTTTAGGCGATTCAGGACCGGTCTCTCGAATTCATAAAGGTAGGTGGATATTATCACACGAAAAATCAAAACTTATTTTAATTCCTGTTTATGAACCTAAAATGCTACAAAACGAGGAACGGTCACAGAGAAACAATTACTATGGTTCATTAGGTCATTTTTTATGGGCTCCCAAAAGTTTAGGTGATTTAGGACTGGTCGTCTGAACTCATGAAAATGGCATGCACATTAGCACACGATAAATCAAAAATCGTATTGAATTCTGATTTTATGGCCCTAAACTACCAAAAACGAAAAACGATCATGGAGAAGCAATGACTATAATTCATTAAAACGCCAAAAAACAAGTAACATGCATGGCGAAGCGATGACTATTGTTCCTTAGGTCGTTTCTGATGGACCTATAATTTTAGGAGATTCCGAGTTCGTCGCCCGTCACCCCAATTCATGAGGATCTAATAATGTCAAATAAATTTTTCTTTGACTGTGATTTTGTTATATACTTTTTAAATTTTACTTAATGTGACTTATAGTATTTCGTAAGTAGTTTCCAAATATATATATATATATATATATATATATATATATATTATTTTAAAAAACTTAATGCTTCCAGGTTCGAATTCACAGTCAAAGTAAAGTATTTGACTCTCGAAAATTAGGACTTTTTTCTTTTCAAGAAAACTATGCGAGTAAAATAAAGTTAGGTTTTAAAGGTTTTTTTAAGGTAAACCGTAAATTATATTTTCAGCCAAAGTAGAAGTTAATTGCCTAATAGTGTATGATCAAAGCGTTGTCGGGTGGAGTAATAATGCTTGCACGCTTATTGATATTTACCCATTTGTGCAATTTACAGCATTCCCACATCCTTCGCCTTTTCAGTTTTCCAATGGAACGTCCATATATCTTACACTAAATTCAAGTAATGACTTAATTCAAGAGCATTAATTCATTAATCCGAAAGACTTCTTCGTGCGACCTCAAGAGTCCCTCAAATTAATTATTCAAGTGTTTATATAAATAGGCTACCTTGTCAATAATAAAATGCTACTCTTATTATTACTCATTAAAATTTACAGAAACAAAAACTGTTCAAATCAACTATAATGGGTTCGTCGGAAAGCAGTGCAAATTATGATTATTACGATGATGATTAGGATGATTATGAATATCCAGAGTTAGAGACTTCATATCCAGAATATGAGAGTACTGAGGAGCGTAAGCGAGCCGCCGAAGAACTTTCTAGGGCTATTTATGGACGTTCAATATTTTCCCAATTTTTAATGCTTCTTTGTCTAGCCTTAAAAAGTGCTAAGGCCACAGATTAAGGAAGATGGATGGTGATCAACATTAAGCAAGTATTGTTTTCATATATATTTCGTGTTTCCTTAATTTGAATTATATATGGACCTAGCAAGATAGTCCTGTAAGCACTTTGCTTAAATATCTATTTAACTTTTCTAGATAGAGAAGGAGATAATCGAGGCTGCGATCGCCAGCTGCTACCTCGATGCCTCTGAAGGAATTTTGACCGCAGCTCAGCTATTACTATCGAGTCCCGCAGTACCTAGATCGGCACACAAGGTGCAGGGGTAACGTGAGTACATAAACTCAAAAGTAACGAACCTAAACTACCTAAACTATGGGCTGAGAAGTAGTGACAGACTAAACTCAGCAATTAAATAAGACAGTGTATAGAAATTAGACGTGTTCGCAATTTATCAGAGAATGAAAACAAAATACACAAGATATGACCATTATCCTATGTAACTCAGTATACTTTACATGCCAAAATATATGAACTGTGTGGAAATGCACATAATAATCACAGCTCTTGCACAGAAGCCCACTCAGTACTGTAAATGGCTTTTAGGCCCAGAGAAAATCCATCCCGGAATATGCATAAATACCGGTGACCGTAGTCACTTAGTACTGAAGAAAATGTCAATCTAGCCCCACGGAGAAGATTCATCTCCGGAATACAACACTCAGACAAGATCCATGTCCAGGGACGATCCATCCCTCACATATCATAAACTTCGGACAAGATCCATGTCCAGGGAAGATCCATCCCTCAAATATCAATGCGTTCACTGGGGGTGTAAAGACTCTGGAGGGCTCCTACTAGCCCAAGCGCTATATCAAGCCAACGAAGACATGATCAGAGTATCGCTGCGGTGTGCAGTCCGATCTCATAACTGTCTTTCCATAACAGGCTCTCGGCCTCACTCAGTCATTACTCTCCAGTCTCGCTCACATGGGCTCACAGATGCATGAATTAGCCCGAACAATGATAAATGTACAAAAATCAACAATTACCGAGACTGAGACAATAAAAAATGATATGCTATGACAGGACTGAGTATATGAAATCAAATAACCACATAAGGAGACAGCAATATACGACCACTCGGGTCTCAGCATTTTCGGCGTGAAGCCTTAGCATTTAACTTAGCATGATTTCTAGCATGTTCACATTAATCACATCAATAGAAGTGCGGATATCAATCCGTAAAAGCTACTAGACGGTGCCATGGGATGAGCCAGGACACAAATCACTCGGTGCATGCCCGCACGCCCGTCACTTGGCATGCTGTCACCTTAGTTATAGTCATATATCATATAGTTCGGGGTTTCGAACCCTTATAACCAAGTTTGGAAATGTTACCACAAAATCGGCTAAAATCCTAGACCACAGTGCCTTTGCCTCTAGACTTGGCCTCCGATTGCTCCAGATCAACCAAAAATCAGATTTATATGATTCATGTATGCCAAGGAACGAAGCCCACTCGAAAATTACCAGAATTAACCAAAACACCCGAAATTGGCCAAACCCGACCCCTAGGACCACGTCTCAGATTTCGATAAAAATAACATCACAAGAATATTTATCCTCCCACGAGCCTATACATACAAAAAACATCAAAATTTGATCACATATGACCCCGCAAATCCCCAAATCAGACCTTCAAATTTCCAAGCCCTAACCCCTCAATTTTTACCATTAAATCCCACAAATTTCATGCTTATATAACTGAAACTCACCATAGAATCGAGTATTAGGATCAAGTAACTTACCTCACTGATAATCCTTGAATCTCTCATCAAACATCACCCCAAAAGCTCAAAACTCGTCTTCAAAAATGGTGGAAATAAGAAAAATTCGCGAAGGGGCCTTTTTATACATTCTGTCCAGCACTTTCGCACATGCGGTCCAAACGCCGCATCTGCGCAACTTACTTAAATCCCCCGCTTCCGCATCTGCGCCCCAGGCCTCGCACCTGCGGGCTCGCAGATGCGGCCCAACTTTCGCTCATGCGATCCTTTTGCGCTTCTGCGGTCCATTTCTGCTTTTGCGGACCTCGCACTTGCGGTCCCCAATCCACAGGTGCGGTTATGATAGAAAACAACAGCTTCAGCTGCAACCCCAAATTTTCCAACTCTCCGATAGCTATTCAAAATCATCCCGAGGCCCTCGGGACCTCAACCAAACCTACCAACAAGTCACACATCAGTATTCAAACTTAGTCAAACCTTCGGATTGCTCAAAACAACATCAAATCACAAAATTAATCTGAAATTTAAGCCTAAGGATTTCTAAACTTCCGAAATTTGCCAACGATGCCGAAACCAACCAAACTACGTCTGAATGACCCGAACATTTGCACACACATCCATAGTGACACGACGAACCTGTTCCAATTTTTGGAATTCCATTCCGACCCTGATAGCTAATTTTCCACTGTCGATCGGAAATTGCCAAAAACTCAATTTCGTGCATTCAAGCCTAATTCTACTCCGGACCTCAAAATAACATTCTGAACACACACTTAAGCCCAAATCACCTAACGAAGCTATCCGTGCTATAAAATCCACATTTCGAGGTCGTTTACCTATAAGTCAACTTCCGGTTGACTTTTCCAACTATTAAGCTAACTTAAAATACTAAGTGTCCCATTTCTCACCACGGCCACTCCGGACCCAAGCCAACCAACCCAACACAACATAAATGAGTTAAACAACACAATACGAAGCAGAAATGGGAGAAACGGGGCTAAACTCTCAGAACGACCGATCGGGTCGTTACATTCTCCCCCACTTAGACATACGTTCGTCCTCGAACGTGCCTAAAGTTGTTCCAAAAACCACCAAAACTTGCCGTATAACCTACCATGCACATACTCGGGGGTGATCCCACGTTACCCTATCCCATTTAGGTCCAATAGCACAACACAGTTGAAATTTAGAAATCCTATGTGACCCATAAACCTTATAACCAACTTTCCACTCCTGAAATAATTTACAAGATCAAAATTCCACAACTATAAACTGAATAAGTATGGACACGCTGTATCAAGCCATATCCGTAACCCAAGGATGTAATCACATAATATACCGCATGAATCAATCACTCATAGCGATAACTCCTAATCACAATAGCTGCTCAAAACAACCCAATACCGGTACATAACCTCTTATCAAGAAATGCCTCACTCTAACACTTTCATATGATGCCGATGATGAAAGAAACACGTAGAAACTAGCAACCACTCGTCCGATCAGCCAGTCAAGGAGCTCCCCCTTTCTCCGACAGGAACTATAGCATATTTCTAAGCCAACTTCCGATGTCATCCTTTCGACCATGCTGTAGTTAATTACGACAGTATTCATTCTAGGTCCAATGACCTCTTCTCATCCCACACGCCAACTCTGATGACACGACACATCAATACAATCCAAAGCCATAACCTGTGCAACTCGTGCACCCAATAGCAACATCCAACGAGCTCAAATCATATAGAAAATATTCACACGAGAGGACTATCCGTCCATTAATAATTACCATCACAACACCATGCTAAGAGCCTGGCATACATCATAAAATCAAAACACACGAATCTGACACCAAAGATCATACCTCCACATAACTCCGCTGCAATGCGTGATCCCGTCCAAACGCTGGTCCACATGAAATACTTCAAGCCACCTTGCTCAAAATCAATAACCATGCACAATTCGACATCATGTACTCCAAGTGCATTGACATAACCACGGGAGAATCGGACGAAACCATGCCAGACGAATCAGAAAGAACATGACCAATACGTCTCAATCTCGCAATACCCAATTACCTACCTTACTCAAATCCCGCTATAAAGCCCAAATAAATTTGCACCATATGTGCATATAACCAACAATCACCACTCCTAGAAACACCGAAGGGTAACTCATAGATAACTTCGGAATATGAATAAATTCAATGACAATCGAATGATACATCCCTCAACAATAGCAATTCGGAGTCAACAATTCTGACCCGGTGCAGAACACACACCCATACTGGACCTACCCATAACATCTGAATCCGAAGGTTCACAATGACTGAATCATGGCATTTACTAACATATGACTAGATTTGCTCACATCCTCATAGTCCACAACCACAAAATAATATGTTCATGAGAACTCTCAGTCTCGAAGTCTATGAAGCGCACAAATTACCATATCTGATCCCAACTCCACCGCTCGAATATATAATACATCTCTAATACTCAATCATTCCATGAGGGATACCCCTATAATTCATCTATGTCATCAAGCAACCTTGAATATCAGCAGTCGATCCAACAAGAGAGCGTCGTAATACCAATGAAGCACCCTTAGCTCCACACTTTTCCCTTTTTGAAATGTACACCCTCATCAAGCCACCCAATAGTGATATCATCTACCTAGTCATCTGAAACTGCCAATGCTGCCTATTTATCCAAATTCCTTCTGAATTATCGTTGAATTGATACTTCTCCTTGCCATAATACCGCAATTCTCAACCTAGACTCACCACACGAGATCCAATCATAAAACCACATTGTCTAAAACTCATAAGTCGGTGAATACTCTCTCAAATATTCCCAAAAGCACCACATACAAAATACTCACCCTGAAGAGGCTTCCTGCGAATCTAAAGCCACTACCTTCAACTTCCTAATACTGATATGTAGAATCCATAATGGTATAGAAATGCCACAAGTCTTGACACCCTCCAACGTAAACCTCAATTTCTAGCTAAATACGCATCCCAAAGATCCCCCAGTTGTTACATATACACCTTGAATCCACTAGAACCATTCTCGAGAGTCACCCACTCTACGCCATTCTCAGTTAAACTGATCAAACAGGTCGAACGGCTTGTACCCCATTAACACACCAACACCCAAGGGAGTAATCCACACCCCTAAGCAACCAGGCAAATTCCTACTCCGCGCACACTACACCCTTTACAAATACAACTCAAACATTCAATAAAACCTAATTACCCATAGAGTATACTACAACCTGTATAAAAAATTTCCATTACTCGAGTCATCTCAGACTCCACCTCTGCAGGTCATAGTTGATTTACCAGTATACCTCGAACCGAACCCAATACATCACACAATCGTGCAACCAACTTATCATTAGCAGACTCCCCCACTTGGCTTAAAGCCATAGATCAAAACAACAATAACTCATAATGCCCATACGCTAACATCGGTGCCATACCACAGTGAGATTCAACTAAATCCTTCATAAGCTCATATATAACTCAGACCATTTCACATCTCAATTCATCTGCAATCTCGCATTCACCATTTCAATAGCCGTGTCAACTTCCACAAGCGATCTAAACTTAACTTACAACATATAACATTTACTGGTAAAGGAGTACTTGCTATAAAACCACATAAGGATCACACAACCTTAGGACACCCCGCGGGAGATAACCACGCCTGCTTAGCTTATCATCTCTATACCCTTCCAAAATCATAGCTATCACGCAATCGCTATATCCCCCCGCATTAAAAACAACCAATGCCTATCCTCGAGACATCAAGATATGCGGTATAAGAACCTGAAGCTGATGGCAGAACTAATACTGGAGCTGTGGACAAAGAAATCCTGAGCTTCTGCAAGCTCTCTCCACACTCGTCTGACCATCTGGATACCCTCACTAGACACCATGTGTCCCAAGAATGTTATTGAACTGAGCAAAATTCACACTTGGAGAACTTCACATAAAACTCGTCCTCCCTCAATATATACAATACCATCCTCAAATGTTGAGTATGATCCTCCTGGCGACGTGAGTTCACCAAGATGCCATCAATAAATACAATAACAAGGGAGTACAAATACAGCTGGAATACATTGTTAATCAAATACCTGAACATTGTTGGGGCATTGGACATCCCAAAAGATATCACCAGGAACTCATAACACAACAGAAAGATTCCACTTCCCTCCACGACTAAACTACATGAGAGGTCCTCCAATACACTCACAACTCGAGGCCATATGCCAACTCAAGACAGAAGTCAAACACTCAATAGTTCGTAATACATCTCCAGCCAATAGAATCACACTCACCACATCGTCATCCAGTCATAAAATCCCACCAATAAGGACACAAACGGACATATAAGTCCCAAATGCATGTGCTCACACAATCGAAATCTCAACACTCAAGCCACAGACAAAACCCGGCCTCAAGTCCTCTAGACTCCATTATCAACAAGCTAAAATCACATCTCGCACCTCACCCGTGGACATCACAAGTCGTCGATGCACAGCTGATACCGAGCGCTCACATGCTCATTCGAATACATGAAAGGGATTCAAAGAGTTACGCTTTTGGCTAAATAAATGGACTCGCACGACAAGAATTCAAGAATGTGAGATTTTTTCCTAAGGTTTATGTAGCCTCTCGAAGATAAGTAAAGACGTCTCTGTACCGATCCGCAAGACTCTACTAAACCTGCTCATGATTGGTGAGACCTATTTAACCTAGAGCTCTGATACCAACTTGTCACGACCCCAAATACCCAGTCGTGATGGCGCCTATCGTGAAATCAGGCAAGCCACACATTTCATTTGTTAAAAGTTATTTGCAGGAAAACCACTATATTTGCAGCAAGAGTATCGTAGTTAATAAGCATTTAAGAGTTTAATCATCATTGAAAGACATAATCAAGAGAAAAACCCGAACCCAGATCTAGTGTCACCGAGTCATGAGCTACTACATCAAATATCAAAATAATGTGCCGACATAAAGTTGTCTGAAATACATAAATATGACAGGTAGATAGAGAAGGAGATAATCGAGGCTGCGATCGCTAGCTGCTACCTCGATGCCTCCAAAGGAACTCTGACCACAGCTCATCTACTACTACCGAGTCCCGCAGTACCTGAATCGGCACACAAGGTGCATGGGGTAACGTGAGTACACCAACTCAGAAGTAATGAACCCAAACTATGGGCTAAGAGGTAGTGATGGACTAAACCTCAGCAATAAAATAAGACAGTGTACAGAAATTAGACGTGTTCACAGTTTATCAGAGAATGAAAACAAAAATACACCAGATATGACCAGTATCCTATGTAACTCAGTATACTTTACATGCAAAATATGAACTGTGTGGAAATGCACATAGTAATCATAGCTCTCGCACAGAATCCTACTCAGTACTGTAAATGGATCTCAGGCCCAGGGAAAATCCATCACGTAATATGCAAAAACACCGGTGACCGTAGTCACTCAGTACTGAGGAAAAGGCCAATCCAGCCCCATCGGAGAAGATCCATATTGTGAATACAACACTCGGACAAGATCCATGTCCAAGGACAATCCATCCATCACATATCATCAACTTCGGACAATATCCATGTCCATGGAAGATCCACCCCTCAAATATCAATGCGCTCACTAGGGGTGTAAAGACTCCGGAGGGGCTCTTATTAGCCCAAGCGCTATATCAAGCCAACGAATGCATGATCAGTATATCGTTGCGGTGTGAAGTACGACATCATAATTGTCTCTCCATAATAGACTCCCGGCCTCACTCAGTCATTACTCTACAGTCTCTCACATGGGCTCACTGATGCATGAATTAGCCCGAACAATGATAAATGTACAAAAATCAACAATTACCGAGACTGAGACAATAAAAAATGATATGCTATGACAGGACTGAGTTTATGAAATAAAATAACCACATAAGGAGACATCAATATACGACCACTCGGGTCTCAACATTTTCGGCGTGAAGCCTTAGCATTTAACTTAGCATGATTTCTAGCATGTTCACATAAACACATCAATAGAAGTGCGGATATCAATCCGTAAAAGCTACTAGACGGTGCCATGGGATGAGCCAAGCCACAAATCACTCGGTGCACGCCTATACGCCCGTCACTTGGCATGCACGTCACCTTAATTATAGTCATATATCATATACTTCGGGGTTTCAAACCCTTAGAACCAAGTTTGGAAACGTTACTTACCTCAAAACCATATAAAATCCAGGCCCGCGGTGCCTTTGCCTCGAGACTCAGCCTTCAATTGCTCCAAATCTACCAAAAGTCAGATTTACATGATTCTAAAAATCCAAGGAATGAAGCCCACTCGAAAATTCTAAAAATTAACCAAAAATTCCGTAATTGGCCAAACCCGACCCCCGGGCCCACGTCTCGGAATTTGATAAAAATCACATCAAAAGAATTCTTATCCTACCACGAGTCTATACATACCAAGAACATTAAAATCCGATCACATATGACCCCTCAAATCCCCAAATAAGACCTTCAAATTTATATGCCCTAACCCCTCAACTTTTACCATTAAATCCCACAAAATTCATGCTTATTTAATTGAAAATCACCGTAGAATCAAGTATTAGGCTAAAGTAACTTACCTCACTGATAATCCTTGAATCTCTCCTCAAAAATCACCCCAAAAGCTCTAAACATGTCTTCACAAAATGGTGGAAATAAGAAAAATTCGCGAAGGGATCTTTTTATACATTCTATCCAGCACTTTCGCACCTGCGGCCCAATTCACGCACCCGCGGTCCAAACGCCGCATCTGCGCAATTTACTTAAATCCCCCGCTTCCGCATCTACGCCCCAGACCTCACACCTGCGGGCTCGTAGATGCGGCCCAACTTCGGCTCCTGCGATCCTTCTCCGCTTCTGCGGACCTCGCACCTGCGGTCCCTAATCCGCAAGTGCGGTTATGATAGAAAACAACAACTTCATATGCAACCCCAAATTTTCCAACTCTCCGGTAGCCATTCAAAATCATCCCGAGGCCCTCGGGACCTCAATCAAACATACCAACAAGTCACACATTGTTATTCAAACTTAGTCGAACCTTTGGATTATTCAAAACAACATCAAATCACCAAATTAATCCGAAATTTAAGCCTAAGGATTTCTAAACTTCTGAAATTCGCCAACGATGCCGAAATAAACCAAACTACGTCCGAATGACCCAAAAAATTTCACACACATCCATAATGACACTATGAACCTGTTCCAATTTTTGGAATTCCATTCTGACCCCGATAGCTAATTTTCCATTGTCGACCATAAATTGCCAAAAACTTAGTTTCGCCAATTCAAGCCTAATTCTACTCCCGACCTCAAAATAACATTCCGAACACACTCCTAAGTCCCAAATCACCTAACGAATATATCCAAGCTATAAAATCCACATTCCGAGGTTGTTTACCTATAAGTCAACTTCCAGTTGACTTTTCCAACTATTAAGCTAACTTAAAAGACTAAGTGTCTCATTTCTCACCGAGGTCACTCCGAACCCAAGCCAACCGACCCAACACAACATAAATGAGTTAAACAACATAAAATGAATCAGGAATGGGAGAAACGGGACTAAACTCTCAGAACGACCGATCGGGTCGTTACAATGCTACCACCTCAAAGGAAGCTTGGGAGATTTTACAAAATTCTCTCCAAGGAGTTGACAAGGTGAGGAAGGTAAATTTTCAAACTCCAAGGTCTAATTTTGAAATTTTAAAAATCAAAGAATCCGCATGCATTTCGGATTATTGTTCAAAAGTGAAGGCTATTGTGAATCAATTAAGAAGATACAGAGAGGACATAGAACATGTCTGTGTGGTAGAAAAGATCTTTTGCATTTTAACACCTAAATTCGATTTTGTGGTGTATCCTATTGAAGAGTCTAAAGATTTAGACTCTATGATGGTGAAACAATTGAAGGGTTATTTACATACCTATGAAGAAAATATCAAAAGGAGACAAGAAGTGCCATTGGAGCAACTTCTTAAAACTAAGGCATCTTTTAAGTATGGAGGTGAAAGGAGCTATCGAGGGAATGGACGGGAACGACGCCGTGGAGGTCATGGAATAGGAAGAATTAATAGTAGCAACTTCAACAATGAAGTTCAAATCCACCAAACATTCTGAGGTCGTGGTTGTGGACAAAGAGGAGGAAGATGACGTGGATACTACTAAGAAAATAATGGACAAAGGTAAGACAAATCAAAATCGAGGGTTATAATTTTCATAAGTTTGACCATTACTCTTGGGAATGTCGTAGCAATGTTGAAGAAAAAGCTAACCTTGTTGACGACAAGAAAGAAGAAGATGAGTCAAAGTTGTTGCTGGCACTCAAGGAAGAAGACATGGATGATTGTAGCTCACTGTATTTTGACAATGGAGCAACAATCATATATGTGGATATAAAGAGAGGTTTGTGGAGATTAATAAAACGGTGAGAGGTAATGTGTCCTTTGGAGATACCTCAAAGATTCAAATCGAATGGATAGGTATGATTCTGATCTCCTGTAAAAGTGGTGACCACAAGTTAATTCAAGATGTTTATTATGTCCCAAAATTAAAAAGTAATATTTTGAGTTTGGGCCAACTTCTTGAAAAGGAATATGACACCCACATGAAAAATATGCCTCTTAGCTTAGAAATTCAAGAGGAATTCTAATTGCTAAAGTGCATATGACAAAAAATAGATTATTTTCTCTGAATCTTAAGACAATTGATGCAAAGTGTTTGAAGGCTAATGTGCAAGATGAATCATGGTGTTGACACATGCGATTTAGGCACTTAAATGTTGAAACGCTCAAATCAATATGAGAAAAGAATATGCTGCATGGGATTACCATAAATCAACCATCCCAATCAATTGTCTGAAGTTTGTCATCTTGGAAAACATGGAAGGAGAAGTTTTCCAATGGAGGCTATGTCAGGATCAACGAAACTGCTCTAGTTTGTTCACACTGATGTGTGTAGAGTAATCAATTTATCTTCTTTTGGTAAAAGTAAATACTTTTTACTTTTCATTGATGACTTTAACATAAAGACTTGAGTTTATCTCTTGAACCAAAAATCTAAAGTTTTTACTGTTTTTAAAATTTTCAAAGTACTTGTGGAAAAAGAAACTGGCTATGAAATAAAAACTTTAAGGTTCGATAGAGGAAACGAATTCACTTCAAAAGAATTTAATGACTTTTGTCATTTTCATGGAATTCATCGCCCTCTAACGGTACCTTATTCACCCCAATAAAATAGAGTTGTAGAGAGAAAGAATCGAACGATTCTTAATATGGCTAGATGTATGTTGAAAGATAAAAGTATGCCCAATGAATTTTTGGCCGAAGCTATTTCTTGTGTAGTTTATTTGAACAACAAGTCTCTAACAAGAAATGTTAGAGATCAAACCTCTCAAGAAGCATGGAGTGGTAGAAAGCCAAGTGTTAAGCACTTGAGAATCTTTGGGAGCATAGCCTATGCTCATGTGACACAACAAGGGAGAGAGAAACTTGACGATTGAAGTGATGTGTTTGTTGGATATGATACAAGTTCAAAAGGCTACAAGTTATACAACGCAAGTAGCGGCAAATTGGTGGCAAGTCGCGATGTTGAATTTAATGAAGAATTGGCATGGAATTGGGAAGCTCAGGAAGAAACTTCATATGATTTTCTTCCATACTTTGAAGATGAAGAAGAACCAGAGACCGTGGAACTTGTGCAGGATACAACTCCACCTCGTTCTCCAACCAATGTTGCATATCCCTCTTCTCAAGAAAGTTCAAATGAACAGTCGCAAAGGATGATGAGTATTCAAGAGCTGTATGAGGATACAAAAGAAGTTACTAATTTTGATTTTTTATTTTGTCTCTCTACTGATAGTGAACCAATGAACTTTGATGAAGCTGTTACAGACAAGCCATGGAGGAGGAGATCGAGTCAATAGAGAAGACAACACATGGGTGTTAAAAACCCTTCCCAAGGGACAACGAGAAATTGGAGTGAAATGGGTATACAAGACAAAGAAGAATGATGATGGAGAAGTGGAGAGATACAAAGCACGACTTGTGGCTAAAGGTTACAAGCAAAGTCAAGGAATTGACTATGAAGAGGTTTATGCATCTTTTGCCCGCATGGAGACAATTCATTTGCTCATCTCTTTGGCGGAACAAATGAAGTGGAAGACCATCAACTAGACATCAAGTCAGCTTTTGAATGGCTATATTGAAGAAGAAGTCTATGATGAACAACCATTGGGCTTTGTGGTAAAAAAACCATGAAGAAAAAGTGTTGCAGTTGAAGAAAGCTTTATATGGATTAAAGCAAGCCCCACGAGCATGGAATAGTTGCATCAACAAGTATTTTCAAGACAATGGATTTACTCGTTGTCTCCGTGAATATATTCTTTACCTTAAAGTTCATACTAATGGAGATACCTTGCTTGTTTGTCTCTATGTTGATGATCTTATTCTCACGGGTAATAACCCAAGTTTGTTTAAAGCGTTTAAGAAAGATATGTTCCATGAGTTCGAGATGACGGATGTAGGGCTCATGTCATACTGCTTGGGCCTAGAAGTGAAGCAGATGGATGATGGAATTATTATCTCTCAAGGAAGCTATACAAAAGAGATACTGAAGAAGCTCAACATGCTCGATTGCAACCCTGTGAACACTCTAATGAAGAGTGGGACAAAATTATCCATGTTTGATTATGGATAAAAAGTGGATCCCACATTTTTCAAAAATCTTGTGAAAGTTTGAGGTGTTTGACTTGTACCAGGCCGGATATACTCTTTGCAGATGGAGTTATAAGTCGCTTCATCCGGTTACTGTTCTTCTAGTGATTTCATCCCTCTGGGATTTTGTGATAGTGATTAGGCGGGAGATATTGATGATAGAAAAATCACAATCGATTTTGTGTTTTTCCTTGGGTGATTCCGTTATTTCTTGGAGTTCAAAGAAATAATTAATTATTACTCTCTCGACTTGTGAAGCTGAATATGTAGCAGCAACATCCTGTACATGTCATGCTATTTGGTTGAGAAGATTATTAAAGGAGCTCAATTTACAATAGATTGAAGCTACGAATATTTTTATTGACAACAAATCCGAACAAGCACTCGCGAAGAATCCACTGTATCATTATCAAAGCAATCATATAGATACAAGGTATCACTTTATTAGAGAATGCATTGCCAAGAACGAAGTCGAGCTCAAATATGTGAAGTCTCGTGATCAAGCTGCGGATATCTTTATAAAGCCTCTCAAGTTTGAAGATTTTAAGAGGTTGAGATCAAGACTTGGAATGAAAAACAACAACAACAACAATAACAACAACAACAACCCAGTATAATCCCACAAGTGGGGTCTGGGGAGGGTAGTGTGTACGCAGACCTTACCCTTACCCTAAGGTAGAGAAGTTGTTTCCAATAGACCCTCGGCATCCTTCCTTCCAAGAACTCCCCCACCTTGCTCTTGGGGTGACTCGAACTCACAACCTCTTGGTTGGAAGTGGAGGGTGTTTACCATCAGAGCAACCCATTTATAAAAGTAAGGGAGGCATGTGCCTATGGATAGGTTGGCAGAGAGACTTGGAGCCAAATGCTAAATTCGTGGAGGATAATTAACAATTCTCATGTAGTATTCTTGGAGGCTACGTAAGTTTCTCCTATAAAAGGAGAGTCCTTTCACTTCTTTCAACAAATCAAAAAGTAGAGAGAAGTAACAGAAGTTAGAGAGAGTAATCCACAGATCGTAGTCTGTGAGATAAATAATGAGTGTGAGTAATATTGTAGTGATATAATTAAAATAAAGAGTATTATTTTCTTTTGAAGTTGTAGTAGTCTCTTGACACTACTAAGTTGTTATATGTAACAGCCCAGCCCGCTAGTGATATTGTCTGTTATGGGCCTAGGCTCTCACGGGTTTAAAATGCGTCACTGGGGTCTAAGGCTTGTTAACTTATATACCCAGCATCCCTCTTGTGTTTTGCTGATGTGGGAAAATACACCCCCTCTTATGGATTCAGCGTCCTCGCTGAGGTTTGTCCCACCACATGGGATTCGCCTAGACTCAGCACTGAGGTTTGCCCCACCTAACTGGGACTTGCCTAAACTCAGTTGAACTCTGACCCACAATCGGCATGGATGACACAGGAGTGGCTTTGTATGATGTGTTTTAACTTATATGAATCGTCGGTTTTGGTATTTCAGGTTATCCATAATTTATTTGGGAGAATGGTCTCAGCTAGAAGCTCTAATTTTGAAAGGTTTGACCAAGTTTTTGACTTTTGAGTAAACGAATTGGGATTTGAATTTTTATGATTCAATTAGCTTCGTTGGTTGATTTTAGACTTAGGAGTGTGTCCAGAATGTAATTTGGAGGTCCGTGGTAGAATTAGGCTTGAATTGGCGAAAGTTGTAAATTTAGAAGTTCTAAGGCTTGAATTCGAGGTTGATTTGGTGTTTTAGTATTGTCTTGAGTGTTCTGGAGGTTCGACTAAGTTCGGGTAGTGATATAGGACTTGTTTGAATTATTGGTTGAGGTCTCGAGGTCTCGGGTGAGTTTTGGATATGTTGGGTTGTGTTGTGCTCATGTTTTTTATGTTTGAACGCCGTTTCTTCAAGCATAAATAATATCATATTAAACAAATGAGCTCCAATTTCTGCTTTGAATGAAGTATTAGATCCGTATCGTAATCACAGACCCATAGCAAAAAGAATTGTGGAATTTGGACATCGTATGATGATTTTATGGTCATTTTACTAATTTTGTCAAATTTTTATATTAATTACGGAAATGCCACTGACCGCGTATTTAAAAATCTGTCATATTTGCAAATATTAAAACCTAAATATCTCCTCAAATTGAGTGATTCAAAAGCCTAACTTGACTAGAATTTCAAAAGGAATCTATTGGAGGCATAAAACGCGAGTTTCGAGATCGTTTGGCATGAGAAACGAGGCAGAATAGCTGACAAAAAATATATAAAACTAGGGTTTGTTCATTCGGTCATATTTTGAGTTGGGGAGCTCGAATTTGGGCGACTTTGGAGGCGATTTTCACCATATGGATTGGGGTAAGTATTCTCTACTCGGTTTTTATTATTTTTCATGAATCCATTTTCGTTTTTGGGATTTGATTGATGATTTTAAAGTAAAATTGAGGGAGTTAGGGCTTGAGTTTTGGAGAGTTTTAGGTAGGGATTTGAGGGACCAAACGGAGTCCTATTTTGATAAATTTTATATGGTTAGACTCGGGATATGACGAGGGTTATTATTCTGCCATTTTTGAATGTTTTCGAGATGTGGGACTGGGGGCCGGGTTTTGGCCGATTTTGGATTTTTGGGCATATTTATCTAGTTTTTATTGTGAAATTCGATTCTTTAGGCTATTTTGATAGTAGTATTCTGATTTTGGTTAGATTATGAGCTTTTGGAGACCGATTCCAGAGACGAGGGCATCCCGGAGTAGGATTTTACGATGTTGAGGTAAGTAACAGTTTTAACTCTGGCTTTGAGGGTATAAACCCGGAGAATTTGATATCATGTGATTGTTTGGAGGTGATACCCACGCTAAGTGACGGGCGTGTGTGTGTATACCTCGAGGGATTGAGACTTGGTCTGTCCCGTGAGGCTTGAGGCCTAATAGCCATTATCTGTGTTTACGTAGTTACTTGTTGTTGAACTTGTTTGCCTTCATGTTAGAGATCATGCTTAGGCTTTATTCATGCTCACATTATTTGTACTCAGTCATAGAAATTATTGTACATGTGTACCTCAGTCTCTATTATTTGCTAATATGCTGTGATACTTGATGTGGGTTGTGTCCCCTTATTTGTTGATGATGGTGAGGCTAGTGAGGTACATGATTGAGTGAGACCGAGGGCCTGGTTGTGAGGATATTAATACCATAGCGCGTGAGCTATCCGCATAGCACGTGAGCTGACCGTGCGGGTCCAGGTATTGATACCATAGAGCGTGAGCTGTCCGTGCGGATCCAGATATTGATATTATGGCACGTGAGATGTCCGTGCTTAGAGCATATTATGGTACGTGAGCTGTCCGTGCCTAGAGCTTGGGATTTCGGAGCCCCTCCGGAGTTGAGTGTATTGAGTGTTGAGTGTTGAGTGTTGAGTGCTTAGTGCGAGTGTTGAGTGATGGAGTGATATTGCTGTGAGGTTGCATTTACTTTTGTTGTTGCTGCATTTATCTGTTAAATTTCTTTGTAGCATTTACTGAGTTATAGAATTTACATAGTGATTCCTGTTATTTTTAAATTGTGAAAATAATTGATTCGATTTTTTTGCTTAGCTCGTCATTACTGCTCAGTTCCTTAGTTATTTCTGTTACTACTGAGTCGGTTGTACTCATACTACACCCTGCACTTTATGTGCAAATCCAGGTGAGTTAGAGCGCGGCGATTGTTGATTTTAAGCCGGCTATTTGTGGAGACTGCAAGGTAGCTGCCAGCGTCCGCATGACCTTGTTACTCTTTTTATCATTTATTCTTTTAGATAGTACTATATCTTAGTTCATAGTTTTTGACGCTCGTGACTTGGTGACACCCCAATGTTTGGGGCTAGCTTCCATATTTTATATTATATTATACTTAGAGTTGATTTAGTTATGAAAAATTTAAATGTTGATATTGTTTTATTAAATTCTGAAAATCAATCAATAGTAATATTTCGGGAAGTAAGCTTGCCTAGTAACACGCTGGGCGTCATCACGACCATGTTTGGATTTTGGATCGTGACATTATATTATAGTGGTTATATTGCTCCGTTCAGATATTATATTTTACCCCGTTAAAAAAATTGATGTCTTTGTTTCTCTCTTATGTTATTGTTATTTATCACGAATAGGAATATTATTTTCCCAACATCAGTAATTACTAGTTCAGGTTGCAGTCCATACCAATATAGAAAATCTGCCCATATTAGGTGACAATAGAAACAGAAAAATATAATCAGTACTTTATATATGTAAGGCAACATATTTAAAAAAAGATAATCCGGTGCACTAAACTTCTGCTATGCGTAAGGGTTCGAGAAAAGGTCAGACCACATGGGTCTATTGTACATAGTTTTACCCTGCATTTCTGTAAGAGACTATTTCCACGGCTCGAATCCGTGACCTCCTAATCACATGACAGGAACTTTACCAGTTACGCCAAGCTCCTCTTCTAAGGTAACACATTTAAAAGGTACTTTGAAATGATATTATGTGACATTTATATTACCATAAAGACTCCAAGAAAATACATGAGGTAGAATTCTTGGAAATATGTCATGTGACAAGTGATCGATAGATTTGCTTATTGAGTCTTTTATCATTTCCACAATCTCTTTGGTGTTTCCATATAGGAACTTGTAAGATGGACCTTAAATTCCTTGCGATCTCATCAGAAATTGTACGCGAATCGGACTCCACCACAACTTCTTCAAGATCCAAAAAAGGAGAATATAATTAACAAAGAAAATGAAAAGAAAACTCGCGAGAATGATTATCATTAAATGAATTATGTTCGCGATTTTTCTGAATCCAGATATCGAATAATAGACTTGAGTGATTTTGGTTTTCTGGTGTATTCGACTAAGGTTGAGAATATTAGCTAGAGTTAGAAGACAAATAAGTAAATTCAGATACTGGCTTTGGCTTCATCAATAGCATTTCAAATTTGCATATTAAGTCATTGAATTAATCGTACATAGCAATTGTAATATCTAAAATCGCCATTCTTGTTTTGGTCTTGGCAAAGATTTGAGATGAATAGATGGTGTGGTCCATGAAAGTTATTAGGTGTCAGCAGTGACAACAATGGATTATTTCAAGCCAAAATGCAGTACGATAATTCCATATATATAAATAATAAAAAGTTGAAAGTGAGAAGTCTCAAGACAAATGGATATAATGATCTCTCTTTCTCTCTGTGATGTCCTAAATCTTTACCTACTACATGCACAAGATTGCTTATTGCTCAGTCGCTATTACAAGAGTGTGTTTTAGATAATTCCTTGGACCATATGAAGTATATGTTTGGTACAAAATAATAATTTTTGAGGATGTTCTCTCAATCAAGCCTGAAAGTAGATAATAAGAAACAAATGAAACAAAGAAAAAAGATGTAAGGATTGAAGGATCAAGTCTTATTACGACAATCAAGATTCGTAATATATTGTGAAGAGGGAGTTCATAATCAGGACACCAAGCTTGGACCACATGATTATTGTGTGGACCTAATCAGAGACGGAACTAGAATTTAAAGTTTTTGGGTTCAGGATTTTAGCCCCTTTAAGTTATTGGATTCTAAATAAACAATTTGAACATATTAAATGAATTTCTTAAAACAAATATAGAGTTTGGACCACGTTACCGGTTTCGCCGAACCCGCATCTCGGTCTCTAGCTCCGCCCTGCGTACGTTTTTTCATTAGAATATGATCCAATATTCTTATCTTAACAATATTGCAGATGGCTGTGTGAGGGAGACATGTGATTTTTAAAATTCTTAGATTTATGTGAGACAACTTAACTTTCATATCTTAAAAATTTCTGATGACTATGTGAGGACAACATAATTTTTTAGGCGTAGAATATTCTTATATCTTTATCTGTATTTTATTACAACGATTACAATAAAAGCTATGATAATATATGGAATCAATAATGGTACTATTTTTAATATTGGGTGCTTAATAATCCAAGTATAGTTTGGTCCTTCTCCTAATTAATGACATTCAAATCATAAGCTTATCTTTTATTCATAGAATTGTTAGAAGATACTTTCCCGTCGTCAATAGTGTAAGGGTTTTCAAATAGATTAATTATAATCCTAGGTTACTCCACCTATTGCCTTAAAGATTTTGCAAATTCTTTCACATTGTATTAGAACCAAATTTTGACAAGTTTATTTTCCCAACAATATCTCTTAGAATTTTGAAGGGGAGCTTTGGCGTAACCGGTAAAGTTGTTGTCATGTGACCAATAATATCTCTTAGAATATTGAAGGGGAGTCTTGGCGTAACTGGTAAGGTTGTTGTCATGTGATCAGGAGGTCAAGAGTTCAAGTCGTGGAAACAGCCTCTTGCAGAAATGTAGAGTAACGCTGCGTACATAGACTCTTGTGGTCCGGCCTTTTTTCGGACCCCGCTCATAGTGAGCTGGCGAAGCCAGAAATGTTTTCAAGGGTGTTCAAACTTGAAAGAACTAAAAAAGAATTCCCGACAAAGGGTGTTCAATATACATTTTATACATTTAAAGACAGTATTTTACTTATATATACAGTGTAATTTTTCGCAATATTTCGGTGAAGGATGGTCAGTTGACCACCCTTTGAAAAGGGTGGCTTCGCCCCTGATAGCGAGAGTTTAGTGCACCGGCTTCCCTTTATCTCTTAGAATGTTATATCGCTCCAGTTTTCTTTCTCTCAACTCCATACATTGAACCAATTTGCTTGTTTTGAGCCTATTCAAGGCCAGGAATATTAAAAGAAGTAGAAGAAATTCTTGAAGATAGATTATGTTAGACGATGTATTTGTTCCTCATCAATTGTTTAACAATTTCCTGAGTGGTTTGTGGTGGTCCTATGGCTAGGCTACTACAATTGTCGCTAAAATCTTTTTTTTTCCACCAATTTTCCGACTATAGTCAAATGGTGAGGTTTTCTCTCTAATTTAAGTTATCGAAATTAAGAAGAAAAATAAAAATTCATGAATTCAGAAGCTTTGTTTTCATAACATTTACTTATTCAACATTGTTTAGAGACATTGACATACCTAAATGGATTCAAGGACAATTTGAACTCCATCCTTGGGAGTCAAAATGAAAATATCACAAGGATTATGAACATAATTAGGTGACAAAGTGAACTTATAACGCTGCAAAATCATTGACAAGGCAATCTTTGCTTCATTTGTTGTGAAATTTAGACCAACACAAGTACGAGGTCCCAATCCGAAGGGGAAAAATGCTGCTGCATTGCTGTTAGTTGCTTTAGCTACTCCTTCTGCGAACCTCTCGGGTTTGAAAATATGAACATCTTTACCCCAGATTTGTGGATCATGGTGCAGTGCAAGAACCGGCATGAAAATTATCATATTAGTAGGAAGAGTCATGCTCCCTAGTCTAACTTCTCTTTCAACTTTCCTTGTCAGTGTAATAACGGGAGGATACAATCTCATACATTCATTAAGTATCATATTCATCTGCAAGAAACCAAAAAGGAAACTATTAAAAATATAATTAAGTAAATGAAAATGTGCTCTCTATATTAGCTAAAACTATAGAAGATGGTTATATAATTCAATTCAGTATCAAAGCAGACATCGCCTCCCATTATCAAAAAGCATTTTCACGTGCTGGGCCTATCAAAAAATATCAGACCAGCAAGTGGGGATGTGATGGAGATATAATTAAGTAAATATAAATGTGTTCTCTCTAATGACTTTAGTTTTTAGATGAGACGGTAATTCAAAACAGTATCAGAGCAGGTAGATTATGTTCAAGTCTCATGGCCATCCACTATCTAAAAGACTTCCATCCGTTTGGCCACAAACAAAAAACTAACCCCACATGTTAAGTGGTGTGTCGAAGATATAAATAAGTAGATAAAAGAGTAGTCTTTCTAACAGCTTAAACTTTTAAACCAAATGATCGCACAATTTAATATGAAAGTGTTGCTTACCGTTCTTAGTCTTGTGATTGCATCAGAAGTTGGGGTTTTAAGGCCACAAAATTCGAACACTTCCTTTCTGGCTTTTTCTTGCCATTCTTGATGATGTGCTAAGAGAAAAACAGACCAGCCAAGTAAGCTTGTAGTTGTAAGATGTCCTGCACCATACAATGCCTTAACCTCGTCGATCATTTGATCTATTGTGATACTTTTGTTCGTGTCAGATTCGTGCAAAAGTTTCATAAGTTGTCCTAGGTAATCTGTCCCAAAATTCTCAAACATTCCATCTTTAACATTTTCTCTTTTCCTTACTAGCTCAAGAATGGAGCTCTTGATTCCTCTTTCAAGTTTCTCTGCTTCAATTTCATCATCTGTTCTTATTAGCATACTGTAAAATTCAAGAAACCAATAATTATGAATAACGCTCAGTGACCTGAATAAAATCCATCAATTAGTATAATCTATTGTTTCCTATTATGCTGATTACCTGATTCCAGGAAATCTGACATTGTAAAAATTTTTGACAGTTATTGCAGTTAATTTTGCCACCATCTCGAAAATATGTTTTCCTTCCATATAGCTGCTTCCAAATGCTGTCCTGGAAATTACTTCAGTTGTTAACAATCCAAAATCCTTGAACACGTCGAACTCTTTTCCTTCGTGTTCTTTCCATTTCTCTAGCATTGTTTGAACGCTCGCGCTCATTTCTGGCACCATACGCTGTACATAGGGGTGGCAAAATGGTTAAAAAAAATAGTTAACCACTCATATTATCCACTAAAAAATGAGTTAGATAATGAACATTTTAAAAACGGGTCAAATATGAATATACTGATATTGTAAAGCTCTAAGGCTTACTTTCAGGCTTTCTGCATGGAAAGTGTGGTTGGCTAGTTTTCTTACTTTTGCCCATTTTTCACCTTCATTGGTTATAAGTGCTTCCCCTAGTAGTTTCTTAGCATAGCCTTCCATGTCCATTTTAGGGTAAGTGTCTTCTTTGTTGGCCAATATTTCTTTGACAAGCTCTGGTTCAGTGACAAATAAGTATGGTTTTGAGCCATGCCAGGTGAGGAAATTCCTCCCTGTCACCGGACAAAGCAAACACAATGAACAATTATTAAGAGATAAATTTAAATTCTATGGACTGACTGTAAAATTATTTACGCTGTCAGGTCACTTATAAGGTAATTACAGGTAATCTGATAAAAGTAGTAACTTATCTGCTATCACATGTTAAACTACAGTTCTACAACAATAGCAGACCAGTCTAATCTAACAAGTGGGATCTGGGAAGGATAGTGTATACACATACCTTACCCCTATCTGGTATGGTAGGGAGGATGTTTCCGATAGTCCCTCGACTCAACAAAAGGTGAATAAGAGAGAGAAAGAAGAAAGAGAAGAAGAAGAAGAAAAAGGAAAGGAGAAGAAGATGAAAAAGAAGTAGTACCAAACAGTAACAACAGAAAAATGTGATAGCTCACACGAACGGAACAACCGGGTGTAAATAAAGCACTAAGAATATGAGACTACAAGAGTGCTACTAAACTATCGACTACCTACTAATGCTAGTGTAACAATATTCACACAAAAACTACAATACTAGCGTAACAAATATCCACACTTGTGCATCAAATTTAACCTAGTTAACTTACCATACATTCTTGTCCAAGAGTAAACATGAGGCTGAATTCTTGGGAAAATGTAATGAGAAATATCTATCATAGGTTTATCCATAGTTTGGCTTCTCATGAGTGAGATTTCTTTGGTATTCCCATGGGGAAAGCTATAAGGGGGGCCTTTGATTCCCTGAGAACTCATTCTATTTTGTATTTGAAGTGGCATCCACCATACTAAATAAAGGAATTTAATGATTTTCCAAAGGAGATAGAGGCAGAGGAGACTGAAAAGGAAGATTAAGATAATTCCACCTAAATCCATCTTTAGGTAGTTTAGTTATGTGATCTGACAAATGAGTGAAATCTATCTCTATTTAACTCTGAGGTTCCATTTAAACAAGATTTGTGACAATCAGTGGCGAAGCCACATGGTTACAACGGTGGTCAGTTGACCATTCTTCGTCGAAAAATTACATTGCATATGTATATAAAATATTATGTTTTAGAGGTATATAACACATATTGAATACCCTTTATCGAGATTTTTTTTTTATAACTTTTTTCAACTTTGAATACCCTTGAGCAAATTCAGATAGCTTCGCCGCCGGTGACAATGATGTGTAAGGAATCTATATGTTGGAAATAAAGACAGATAATAGGTAGATACTAGCTTTGTCATTATTGAAGAGATATTAGATTTATTAGATTTTAAAGTATTAAGGTTGTTTCACTGGCTTCCAACCTATACGTGGATACTAATATATGTAACAGGGTTTCCGGATTACAGTGACTATATGAATGTATTAGAGATATCTATACTCAAACAGGAAATATTCATCCATTTTGTCATTTGTGCTAAATGGCAATCCAAACATGTTCAGCAATCTTCAAACTATTAGACCTTAAATATGGACATGCCGGTTATGTTACATGGACTTTCCAAATGTACCTCACCCCGACAGATCCTTCAAAATTTATTACTTTGGAAGATCCAACACGTACCTGGTAACATTTTCGAAGAGTTCGAGCAACATAGCTTGTTGGAGTCTGTTGGTTCCCCAAGCACACGCAAGTATATGTGGCCGTCATGTAATAAAGTGATTTGAAAGTCGGATGTCGAACCCTTGAAGACTTTGAATAATCGTTGACTAAAATCAATTAACTATCTAAGGTAATCAAAAGCCATGATTTTTCTACTAAAATGCTTTTGCAGTAATTAAACAAGTAATTATCTAAACTAACACGAAGCAAGAGATTGTGATGGGATTTTAATCAGAAAATATGAAAATTCCAGGGTTATGTTCGTTTTATCAATCCTATTGAGTTCGTAACTACACATGTTACTCCAAATTATGTATGGTTGCTAGTTGTCCAGATCTTTATGAAAATAGCATGTTTCCACAATATTATACATCTATAAAAATATATCAATCCTATATTCTTATAGTATTGAACCTATCATGAACGAATATAATACGACATTCAACTAAGAAAGATTGTTTGGTATATTCTTATCCTAATCGCAGAATCATTTTTCGATGAGCCATGGGTTTAAAAACAAGATCACTCTAATTCCACTCTAATCTAACATGGCTTTCCCAAGCAAAGCAAAGATGGTAGGGTAAATTGGTGGCCACACAATTCACAAATTAAAACTAAAATAAGAGAAACAACTGAAGATAGTAATTCAAATCAACTAAGACGTAGTTAATAAACGTATATTCATGACAACCACAATCCTAGAATGCGAAGTTTAGATCCACATAAATATGGTAGCAAAATAATAAATCATCCAAAAAAATATAAAAATTCTAAGTTTGGCGGAAGAAAGATGGAATCCAATGAATTTCGGCCTCCACGGCGGCTCGTGCTCTCCCTTGGTCAAATTTCCCTCTCCAAAATGCCCAACTCTCACAAATCACGTGTAGTGTTTATAGGCTAAGGTCGAGATCTCCGAGTCCAAAATTGGGTAGGAAATATTTGATTTGCGGACTTGGGGTATTAGGCGCATGACCTTGTTTTTCGCCTCTTCGTGCTTCTTGTATTTTCGTCACCCTTTTGTGAAACCTTCGCTCGTGTTTATATTCCAATGATCCTACACATAAAACAGCTTAATTAAGCTCAAACATCGTATATATTAACATCAAAATACCAAAATGTGAGGTGAGCAATGCACTACTTGTTTGGATGGTTGTTACACATCGTTTCATAATGTATTGTATTGTATTGTACTATATCGTTTGATGAATATAATTTTTGGATAGATTGTATCGTTTGTCTTTATTTCATGATATCACGCACCAGCAATATGAAGGATGAATTTGCAATATTATAAAGAAAAATTATGATACATGATAAATTTATTGTATAAAAAGGTAGGCTAAATAATAAAATAAAATTATTTAGTAATAGTGAATGATGAGATGAGAGAAAAAGATAAGATAATCGCAACCACACCAATCTGTCGTTACATAAAATGGCACATTTCATTGTACATAACGACGGATTTAACGATACAATACAAAAAAAAATTAAGTAACAATTAAAACAAATATTATATTTGAAGTAACAATACGATACAATATAACAGGTAACGACCATCCAAATAAGTTGTAAAAATATACAATTATGGCCAAACATCAGAGATGAAGTTCACTTCGGACAAAGCCTAAAGAAGTTGCAATAGTTGATTAGTATCTGAATCTTAACATGGGGTGTTAAATAAGATTTAATGAATGAATTTCAAAATTGAATAAGGAGTGCACTTACGAAATTTTAGTGGAATAATTCGTAATTAATTATGGTAGATTAATTTCAAAAATTAGAAATTAATTCTATAATTGGAGCCTTGTTAATTAAATTGTGTGGTCCCTACTGTGCCTAATAATAGGAAATAAAGGAATCCTTTTTCTGGTGGAAAAGAAAACCCAACAGGTTTTGGAAAAGGGTTTTAACCCTTAAAACTTGTGTTATAAATACATAAGGTTCTCCACCTAGAAAAAGAAGAGAAAGGGGGCCGAAAATTCAGCCATGGCGGCCGAAATTTTCAGCAAATTTTTCCTAGGAATTTCGCCCACACGAAATTGCTATTTCCGGATATTATTTGGGTAACACAGTAGAAGACCGTGGAACGCTTAGAGATCGTGATCGTGCGGGTGGTGGAGAATTCATTGAGATGTTGTGGAATTGAAGGCTCACGTGGTAGAGGAGCTTTTTTCACGCTTCAAGAGGTAATCCGTGAAATCCCGTTTATGTTAGTTGTCTAGATTACATGTGATTTTGATACTGGGACTGCTTCCACTACGTATAACAATCCATCAATTGGTATTAGAGCCCACTCACATATAATTAGATAACTGAGTTTTTCATGAAACAAGAATAACGTGTTTATGTGCGTTTTTGAATTACATGTATATGTGGTTTTCTGAAAATTTGCACTGCTGTTTTGTGAATTAAATGTGCAAAAATTTTGGATTACTATTGCAATCATGAGATATTTGTTTTCTTATTGATATTTGATTGAGATTATCTGAATTTTTTGGGGTAAACCCTAGAAAAACGCAAAATCTAATTTATGACCGAATAACCGATATTTTCGGAGGTCAGCAAACTTGACGGACTCCGATTGAGCTGAAATTTGGTGAGTCCATCGGAAACGACGTGGTGAGAAAAACTCACAAATTTTCAGTGAATCATGGTGTTTTTCGGCGTTTTGAGGTTGTTTGGACTATATTTTGGACGTTTTTCTATTTTCTGAAATTTATTTCTTAATAATTTTAATTCGTTTTTAATTCAATGGTTATGGGGGTGAATCCCCATGGTTCCCATGATTAAATACTGGTCATATAATAGGTTTACACATTGGGTATTAGCAAATAGACGTGCTGTTGTATTAAATTCAATAATAGAGGTGTAGGATTTTATTGACTAGGTCTTACAAGGTATAATTGATATTGTGTGATGATATAATTATTTTGTAAGAAAGTGAGATCCTCTATTTGATATCCTGGATGAATAATGATTGGAGCGTTTGGCATATTTGTGTATAAAAAATTTCTCAAATTTTAGTTTATGTTTTCATGCCCTATGTGATAACTAGTTTTGGATTTTCGATGAAGATTTTTGTTCTCTGGTTGGAGGTTGTAATTAAGTGAAATATGACGGTATTTCGTATGAGTTTCACATTATTGATATGACTCTTAAGATATGGTTCATATTCTTCCATAAAATAATTTTATGAGCTACATGTATTTTCGCTTGTAAATTGAGAATTTTGAGAGTAATAAATAGTTACCACTAAAGTGGTTTTTTTATTTGAACTCATGAGAAATTCTTAATAATTATACAAGTGAAATTGTGTCTATTCATGGATTGAGCATTATGATTAATAAGTAGGATCCACAAGATGGTCTATTTATTTTAGTATTAAAATTTGCTTAATGTACCGTGTGAAAATTTATCCTTGATAAATCTACATTAGTGGTGGTGTTTTTTTTACTAGAAATGAGTTTTATCTTTGGGTACTAGTGAGACCAACTCTACCCATGAGAAGAGATATAAGTTTTTTCGCCGAATGGGAGAAAATATAATATATTAGGTTCTTGTGTATTTAATAAACGGATAATTTGTTTAAAATGAGATATTATGTATCCTAGATCTAGAAAGAACATAATATATGCCTTGAGCTCATAGTATAATTATAAGGAGAATGGAAATCAATATCATATTTATTTTAATTCATGAAACTGTATAAAATCGTTATTCTCCGAGTTGGATATAGGCTGGTGGTCATGAATTTGACGTACTCCGATTGACCTGAAACTTGGTAGTGTGATGACCCAAAAGGTCATTCTAAGTAATTCCAACTAAATCTGTATTCCGAGGCCCCGAAAGCCTCTGTTAATCTCACCTCGATATGTGTGCGCAGCCCGGGCTTGTAGCCGGGAAGCTTCTATGTGAAAATTTGATAAAAATAGAATATTTGAATTGAATAATTGAATAAAGTTGACTTTGGTCAATATTTTTGGTAAACGGACTCGGACCTGTGATGTGACGGTCCCGGAGGGTCCGTAGGAAAATATGGACTTGGGCGTATGCCCGGAATCGAATTCCGAGGTCCCAAGCCCGAGAAATGAATTTTTAAAGAAAAATTGTTTTCCGAAAATAATGAAGGTTTTTGAAAATGAACTTTGATGTGAAAATCGTGTTACCGGGCCCGCATTATGGTTCTGGAGCCTGGAACAGGTTTATTATATGTTATTTGTCTTATTGTGAAATGTGGTGTAAAACGGACTCGAAATGACGGGTTTCGGATGAAAATCGGAATAATTAAGCCTTATGAAGTTTTAAGAAATTTCTATGAGTTTTGAGGTTTAATTCGTTGATTTTGATGATATTTTGATGATTTAAAAGCTTGAATAAGTCCGTAGGATATTTTGGGAGTCGTATGTATTTTTGGTTTTGAGACCCGAGGGCTCGGGTGAGTTCTGGGTAGCTAACGGGATGTGAAATGCATGAAAAATCTGGTGTTCTTGGCATGTTTCTGTTGTCTGGTGTAATACCCTTCGCGAACGCGGTCAAGGGCTCGCGAACGCGGCCAAGGGCTCGCGAACGCGAAGGGTAATTAGTGTGGCTTGGGTTATTTTCTACGCGAACGCACGGGTACGGTCGCGAACGCGGAGCTATGGGGGTACTGCTCTACGCGAACGCGACGCCCCTCTCGCAAACGCGTAGTGTTATAGGGTGGGGTCTGGGGTCAGGTAGGTTTGTTCTTCGTGAACGCGGGCAAAGGCTCGCGAACGCGGAAGGTTAGGGAGTCAGACCATCGCGAACGCGGCCCTGGCTCCACGAACGCGTAGGTCCCAACAGCTACCCCTTCGCGAACGCGGCCAGGGGCCCGCGAATGCGAAGGGTAATTTTGCCCAGTTATTAAAAATACCCCAAAAACAGAATACCATACGGGAACGTCACGACCTGAAATCCCACCTTTCAGGTCGTGACTGCGTCTAACGTTGAACCCGCTAGACAAGCCAACGTACACAACATTTGACATCTATAAACAACGTAACAGTATTTAAAGCCATTAACCTTCAAGCCTTTACTGGAATATCCTGAGTCATGAACTTTCAACTTTTACCGAAACATCCCAAATCACTTCAAAAGTTTTACAGCAGAAAGTAATAATATTTCAAACGCATAATGAAACGATAAAGACAACAATATCGCAACATCCCAAAATCGGGGTGTCACGACCTCACGGACTAGCTATATAAGTACTAAATACAAGTCTGAAAGAAAATACACTATTGTCTTTAGAACTGAAAGAGAAGTAAGACAATAGGACACAATAGCAGAAGAGACTCCAGGGTCCACGAACGCCGGTGGTATACCTTGAAGCTCAATGTGGACTGAAGGTGACTCCCTAAGAGCGGTCCACGGGGTCCGGGAGCGGGATATGCACAACATAAAGAAGTACAGTATAGTATCAGTACAACCGACCCCATGTACTGAGTAAGTGCCGAGCCTAACCTCGGCCGA
>ML285371.1:0-24435 GCA_005239495.1 Nicotiana undulata
GGTGGTTCCATAGCAGGTAGCTCAGCCCGCCGTTAGTGGTACCTCCTCTTCATCTCTTCAGCAATTGTGGTGAGACCCTCTTCTCCTCGGGGACATGTGTGGATTATACCACCCTCTTTTGCTTATGTTGTAAAGGTATAGTCGGGGCCTTGTTACCGGCAAGTTATGTAAAATCCCTAGTATTCGTAGAGGCTCCATAGACATGATGTGGGTGTATATATGTATTTTTGGGTAGTAACAGTACGTACTCGGANTTGGAGATATGTTGTAAAATGTACGTTGAAACTAAAATTGGCTAACTCACACGAAATAATGCATGTTATGAACGCGGGGTAATACGTTGGGCAGGAAAGGCAATCCAGGTCCGCTTGACTGGGTTCACCCGGTTAGGCGTCGGTCTCGTCTCTCGATTTTGGGGCGTGACAGGAATGTAAAGCGTGTCCTAATTTGGGAACCTCTTTATGCCCGAGGTAGGCCTAGAGACAAGTTTATTTGGAGAACTTAAAATGCTAAATGCCTCATTTTATTGATAATAAAATAGACAAATCCCAAAACAACACTAAATAAACGAAAAATAAAAGTCACTAATGGCCATTGTCCTTATTACATTGACAGAGAAAATAAAGCCGTTCCTATCTATTTGGTCCCAGAAGGACCTTCCCCAGACTCGACATTCCTGCTTCCCTCGAACAGCTTTCCCAGCTCGCGAAGTCCCAGCAACAGGTATGTTCTGGCTAGATATCCTCCTTCAGTTCCCTCAGCCCTTTGGCAGTCTTCGACCCTTTTGATGAATTTCTCCTCCAGCTCGACTATACCTCGTTCTAAGTATCCCAACCTCTTGTTGGTGCTGATAGCCATGTCTTTCTACTACTTGATTAGCTTCTTGTTAGACTCATGTATTTCGTGGTGCTCATCCTTACATTCACGGATCCTTTTGCGCAGCTGGTTGAACTTGACCCTATTTGCTCCAGCAAAGGCGTCATTTCAATGTCCCCAAAGCGGAACACGGACCTTTCGCAATCCCAGAATAAGGTAGCAGCCTCTATTATCATTTTGTTAGGCTAGATTTCTAGGAGAGATGGTAGGTTGCCCAAGTATTTTCTAACGAGAGTTTTGTCACTGGAGTGTAGATCTTCCCACCAACTCAACAGTCTTGGGTGGATATTGAAGACCATGCCGAATCTAGGGACTTCGTGCCTCATGTTTCTGCAAGGAAAATAAGGTTAGGCCCTTACCCCCACCCGACTCTACTATTTAATATCAATAATTAGCATGAAGCATTTAGTTCTCCAAAGGAATGCACATAACGTGATGATGTCCGTTTTGGGTTTAGGGAAACCCGATGGACTTTTGGATAAGGCTATCTTAAAAGCTATCGTGCAGACAACACTCTAGCTTGGCTAGGTTTGACCATGATGCATGCAACAATACAACAGAGTAAGGTTTCTATGGGGTTTTAGACTGGTACCTTGAGAGGGACAACTCAAGGGGGAAGGCATGGAACTGTCGACTGCACCACTGATCGACTAGTTTTACTGCAAATAAGACTTTCCAAATTTAGGGGGTAATAATATAGGAAGAGCGCAACCACTCATCAAGTGTTGCTATAGTATTTGTTTGGCACGAGTGGAGTATGAATGTCGAGCATGGTTATGCAATAATAAGCGTTAAAAGCAAGTTGTCATGTATTTGCACGTTAAGAAAGCGGTAAATGCAACAGTTATAATTTAAAGTAGTTACAAAGGAAAACAAAGAAACATGTCAGTTTCATTTTGGGGAAGAGTAAATACTTGAAAGAAATAAACAATTAATTGCATGTAGAAAGGAAGAGTAAAGGGTGCCAATATTAAACAAAATAAAGGTACAAATTCACAAAACAATTTGAAATGGTAAAAGCCTATAATCCCCAGCAGAGTTTCCATTCTGTTGCGCCCACTTTTTCCTCGCGGAGATCGGAATCGAGACATTTTGGGTTGAGACAACTCTTTCCTTTTGGGAAGGGATTTGCATTTTTTGAGGGTCGCCACCTAACGATTTTAAAGGTGCGTTAGGGCACCTAAGGGGTTCATTTACAACGACGTTGTTAACCAGAGATAGGGTAAGGGCTTGAAATTATCCTAAGGGGAAGGTGTTAGGCACCCCTCAGGATCCACAAGTGTGGTTCCCGGCCAAATAGCTTTTGTGAATTTGTACGATTTAGCAAACAAACAAATAAAGGCTCAAATAAGAGGGTGTTTAAGTCCTTAATCATACAAGGTGTTGAAATAATTAGAGAAGAGCTAAGTTTTGAAAAAATAGTTACAGTCTAAAAGCAATTAGACAGCACGACTCAAACACAGTTAAGGGCAGTATTTAAGTTCAGGATCCTAAGACATGGTGTCTAAGTGAGTTTAGAATATAAACAGATATGTAGACCTGTTTTATTACTCAGAAAAGGGTCCTAATCAATTTGCCTACTGGTTTTAGCATGCTGGTAATTAAACATGATCCCAAAGATAGATCCGGTTTTATTTCTAGTAATTGATTACCTAAGGATTGCCTAGGTGTAAAATAACATGCAACAGTTGTACAGATTTGTTAAGGATTCCATATTATCAATCCTAATAGCATGTGATTCTAAGTGTGCACAAAGGACTGATCGATAGTTTATTTAGAACATGGGGTTGTTTCAGACATGTGTTTAAAATAAATATGTAATGAGATCCTACAAACATGATATCTAACATGCATCGACAGAGATGCAGAATGGTTATATGCATAATTCCTAGACAGGATTTTCTAAGTGCATAAAATCACAGTATTTTGAACATACTTTTCAGAAGATGCAACAAATATGAGAATGATTGATTTAGTAGCGGATTGTTACCCTAAGCAGGATTTCTAGGTGTACCACAGGGTTATTGCATTATTTCACAGCTTCAGGAACAACATAAGTGATAGATTTTAATCGTTGTTTTCCTAGAACAGGATCTCTATGTGTGGTAAATCATGATTGTAGATTTGTTAAGACAATTATTCTAATTACGTTTTCAGAATCATATGATAGCAGCTTTTCATTGTTATTACCGATCCTATGAACATGATTTTATAAGTGAGGGTGATATGCTGAAAGAAAAGCAGATGTATCAATGTAAGTGACAAAATGCATGGCATGCTTGATCCCTAGACATGGTTACTAGTGCGCACATAGGGAAAATAAACCTAGAGAGACAGGATATCTACCCATACTTATACTATAGCATGCATACCCCACCCATTTTCACTATCCAGCCCCAGAATAGTAGTTACAAATTATTACAAGCCTTTGAATATGAATTACATAATTAAAATTAGGAAAAGGAAGAAGTTAACGATATGGAGCCTTCCATATTAGGCCCAAGTTTCCAGATTCTCAATGCCATTGGTTCACAACCTTTCACATGATCCAGGTGTGTCAAAGTTCAGAGGAAGCTCAAGGGTCCCAAAGCAATGCTCACACAAGAGGGGCAGAACCTAATGTCTAAGAATATAGTGAAAGTGCTCATAGTGTTGGGGAATTTGAGTAAAAACAGTTTTAAAACAATTTATTGAGAAAACGAGAGGTTTTAGTGAAAATAGCTTGAAAAGGGTAAGGCAATAGCACAACCAACATATTCAAACAACACACACAGAACAATAAACAGGAACTACGACAAGTTCAGCAACCACTAGCAGGGAGATGAGGGATTGGGGACAAATATGAAGCACATGGGAACATGTTTATACACAAGTAGACCTCAGAAAAAGAGTATTACGGGACTTAAACTGTCATAGCATAGTCATTCAGGATTGAAATAACATCAAGTTGAGGGGTGCTAGAGTACATACTATGTTCAGAACTACATGCTTATCATGTACTGGGGTCAGGGGATAGGGCAGAAGTTTTAATGGAACATATAGAAAAGTAATGGACATGCTGAACTAGAGAGTAAACATATAGATATTTTAATAAATAGGCATGCTAATTGCAGGGTAAGAAACAAAACCATAAGTAGACATATAATAGGAACAAAAGGAACTGTAACACAGACCAAAGCATGTTGTTTTGGAAACCTTAAAACTAAACTGAGAAAATACCAGTTAGATGATGAAGTAAGGGAAGAGTAAGGAAGCAGTAGGGTATAGAGAAGGAGAGCAACAATGTATGGAACAACGGAGACCAATAAAGAATGCAAACAAAGCAGTGATACAACAGAGCAAGTAGAGTAGTAGTATTACTCAGTCTTGGCTTTTAGCCGACTGAGTAGCAAGTAAATAACAAGAGAGAAAGAAAAGTTCAGAACAAAGTATGCTTGTGTGTGAGAGGTGAAGCTTGAACTGTCTGTTGTCTAAAGAAAGAGTGAAGTATTTATAGCTTTTCAAAACGAGTAGAAAATAAGGTAAAAAGTACTGATTAATCAATCAATGGAAATCATATTCAATTAGAATCAATCACAGACCTGGACTCCCTTTAATTAGGGAGTCATAGTTCAAACGGTCATACTTGATGTCACATAAGGAAAAATCAATCATGAACTAGTTGTTACTATAATAAGAGTAGTAAAGCACATAGCATGTGATAAAGGCCAAATACATAATTTTCACATAAGGAAAATATGTACTGATTATTTGACTGCATATTGAAGCACACAAATAAGGTATACAATTAAATTTTAAGAAATCAGTCACAAGAATCACGGATGGGACTAAAATCACAGGGAATCAGTTCTAATTAAGGAAAGCATCTCACAAGTAAGGAAATAATTGAAATAATTAGTACAGAATTACAAGGAGAATACACAAAGTCACATATTCCAGGAAAATATCACAGTTCGGAGGGAGATACATAAAATCAGTAAAGAATCTTATGTAAACAGTCAATAAACAACTAATAAGACTTATTAGACGATAAATAGCACATATTGAACAAAATTAAGGAAACCCTAAGGAAATAGTTAGAGGAACAGTAGAGAATCAGAACCCTAACAACAAATTAGAGCAAGGAGCACAAGAATACACAGAGCATGCATGAAAACACTGGATATTCATGAGGAACATATACAAATAAGGATTAATCGAACCTATTGTCAGAGACAACCTAAAAATTAGAGCTTATAGAATAAAAAGTCAAGTAGCAAGAAAAAAATAAGAGAATCGTTCAAAACATAGTAGAAAGTACTTAAAAATCAGAAGAAGAATCGTTTTTAAGAAAACCCTAGTTTTAAGTAGTGAAGCAATTGTTTGAAAACAAGGAGATTTCTTGAAGAAAACATGTAAAAAACCTCGAAATACAGATATATCCGTCACAGACCTAGACAGGTCAGAAGGTTCGAAGTTAGGGTTTCTAGAAGAACCCAAAGAAGAAGAAACTCAGAGATATTACCGGTATTTGGCCAAAAAGGGGTAGACATTACTCGACCAACCGTAGATGGCCGGAGAAAATGGCATGTGACCGGAGAGATAAGTTGAACCGCCTCCGGTTAACTTGAGAGCCTTGAACAATGACACAAGTGTAAGGGATGGAGACCTAAGGACTACAAGAGGTGAGACCTTCAAGGTTTCCAGCGAGGAGATGGCCAGAGGAGATGAACAGACCTCATCGGAGGTGAAGAGACCAGAAGTCTCTAGAGAGAACCAGAGAGATAGAGAGATAGTGTGAGAGGAGTGAAATGAGGGGAGGGGGGGGGGGTAGTCGCTAAGTCTAATTAAGGTAGGGATTAATCTGGTCCGTTGATCAGAAATGATCAACGGTCCAGATTAAAAGGGAATTGTGTCGGGTAGGCTTATAGGTTGGGCCTGGGTATTGGGCTGGTTTTAATTGGGTTGGAGGTTAAATTGAATTAGGCTGAAACTGGAATGGCTACTTGTTAAATACCCACTAAGAATAGATAAATAATTAATAAAAAATAGCTAATAATCATATAAAAAATGAAATTGAGGCTAAATAAATGAAATTAAGGTAAATAGCTAATATTAAAATATAAAATGGCCATATAGTGATATAAAATGGTATAAATGTACAATTAGGCAATAATTGTAAAATTACTGTAATTATAATTAAATAATGCTAAATTGGTTAATTTATAAAATAATTAATTCTAATAGGATTAAAAAATTATGTATTGAGCTGGGAAATATTTTAAAATTATTTATAACATAATTTATGAATAATTATTGAACATAAAATACTGAATAAATTGGGAAAGAAAATTAATAACAATATGGAAAATCATGGAAAATACAAGTTATTATAAAAAGTAATTTTGAAGGTATATATGCAAATTTTAAAAATAGTTTGAGGAAAAATTGGGTATCAACAAAGGTTCAGAAACCGGGTGTAGTTTTTGGGACCTCTTTATTCAAAATGTGGGTGAGGTCGGGGTGCATAGGCGGGTCAATTTTGATGAGTGGTGGTCTGAACTGGAGTGTATAGTTGTGGTAGTTTTGGATTTGTATGGGCACGAGGTGGGTTATACTGAGGTTGGAGATTGTAGTATTGTTGTGTGTTGTGTACTTGAGCATAAGTAGGAGGGTGTGGGGATTGTGTGCTCGGAGAGTAAGAGTTACTTCCATGGTGTGGATTGGACTGGTAACACTAGAAAGAAATTTGATTTTAATGACCATTTCTTAACGAAGGGACATAAATCCAGTCGTTCAAACTAATTTTTAACTCAATATTAACGAAGGGATAATATTAGGCCGTTAAAATATAACACAACCTGTCGTTAAATAATTTTTAATTAATAAAAAAGTGGCGCTAACTTTTCCTTCTTTTTTCCCCAACCCACATCTCCACCAAATCTCACACCCCCACCCTCTCCAAATACAGGAAAGAAACCTAAGACTTCAAATTCTCTAAACAGTTCGTATAAACCTAAAAAGGCCCAAGACGTGGACTTCTCTAACAGATCGATCGTAAACCTCTATTTTGAGCGAATTAGCAGATAGCTGCTACGACTAATTCAAATAATTAGGGAAATTGTTCCATTCGTAAAATTCAGCGAATTAGAGACCAAAGCTGCTCGTCACCTCCATTGACAACAACTGCTCATCTTTGAGTTTCTTCTCCTCGTATAAGTAAGGTTCAAAATTTTACCCGTTTCTATGTGAATTGAGTATTCGCTAGAAACGACATCTGAACTAGGAGCAGGTATGAGAGAGGCCAGAGCATAGATTGTGATTTCACTTCCTATCAGTTGAGCAATATCTGTTTTGAATGAGCAACTGCTATATCTCTTATCACGAATCATCTTCTCTAACAGTTTATTCTGAATGTCAATTTCGTACTATCAGTTTCACTGAGTGCCAAGTATAACTGTTGAAATATCGGTCCTTCTAAAATTAAAGCTGATAATTTTTAGTTGTTGTATAACTATAGGGTTGTGATCACACTTGTATGTATATGGATGTTGGTGTTCACTTTGGTGAAAGAATGACACAAAATACAAAAATGGTTTTAACTATATATTGGCTGATTCTACGGTGAGGTCTGCTGGTTAATTGCTTATTTCAATTTGATCTATTATTGATTTTCAATCTTGGCCTCTCATCCCTTTTATATACGATGTCCTGCTTGAATGGAATTTTTTTGTGAAAATTGTTTCTTGTTTTAAACTATACAAATTTGATCAAAGGTATGTGATATGAGAATTGGCTAAGTTATTTGGTAGTATGTTTCTATTTTCAATCTCAATTGTATAGCAAATAATCATTATGAAAGAATGAGCAAGGGTAAGTTAGATATGTTGCACTTACTGGAGAGGTGGCTTGTCCAGTTTTTGAACTTATATCACAAAGTACTTGTTGCACATTCTTTCCCTCCCCATTCATCACATGATCATGCTCATTGAGAAATTCTTCAAAAGGGTTAGAAAACTAGATACTCTTTGATGTTATGACCTAGTCTTTCATACCTGGAGATCTCCCATTTTTAGGTGATCGATGCGTCACTGCTTTCTACTGATTAGCAGGTGATCGAGCAACAACTGGCCAGCCCTCTCCATCTATATTCTTTATTGTTCCATCTCCCATACCTATCTTCTTTGGCCCATCTTAGAATTAGAGCTATTCCTCAAGCCAACTATTGCAATTTGCTGCTGCCCGGATGGTACAAAAGCGTGTGCATTTGGGCTTAAGCCTTTCTTTCTTGATGCACTATTAGTTGAGTTGGAAACCTGCTCATTATTCACCTTTGCTGCCTCTTCATTAGATCAAGGACTCGATGAAAACTGATCTTCCGCATCATCACTATCATCTTGAAGACTATCTGCATTATCTTCTTCATCCTCCTCTATTTGATCAGCCCGGGTCTTACGAGTAAATACTTCAGTTGTAACAACTTGTTATTCCTTAGGATAAACCATCTTATTTGTAGAATTTTCTTGTGAGATGGAGACCATAGCTTTTTCTACTTGATGTTTATTTCTAGTTGACATCGACTGCTGCCCAGAGTCACCCTCTTGCTCGCCAAACGATTCCAGAATCTGTGAAGGAACCTCCCGTGCCGATGCGTTTAGCGTAACCATGAAAGGCTTGGTCCTTGGATTGGGATTCAACATCATGGCTTGTTGTGTTTCTTTTATGATTTTAGCTACTTCCGGGTCGAAAATATGAAGAATTGGTGTGCCTACAGTAGGTTCTTGAATTCCTTCAAAATTGCACTCATCAACAATAACAATTGCCTGTAGACGAGGACCAATGTTCTTGGAGGTTTGCTACTACTTTTCACCACTAAGAGTGTTTTGTCCAGCTTTTTAGAGTGCATCACGATCCACCTTTTTTGCAAAATATTACTATCTTTCTTCCTGAATTGTTCATGATCATTGATTAATGCATTAAAAGAATTAGATACATCGTTATTCTTTGATGCTATAATCTGATTTTTAAGACCTGGAGAATTTCTTTTGCTAGGGGATCGAGTTACAACTGTCCAAGCTCTACCTTTTGACTGATCAACTAAACTTTTTTGAGACTGTTTACCTTGTTCAAACACTGCATTAACACCTGTAACAACTGCACTATCCATCAACTCCTTCACGTTCCTTCCTCTCATCTTGTGTCATAGTAGCTAAAAAACCTACTGATTTTTCAACTACATCAACAATTGCATCAGAAGATTTAGGAGCCCCAACAGTAGGTCGATCACCGATTGCATTCAATGCAACGTTAGCCTTCAACTTCGAACCTATAGTAGCTGCTTCAATTCCAACTTTTCGACTGCCACTGCTACATGATTCTTTGTATTGTTTTGCTCGATCACACCCAGTAACAACTACATTACTCAAAGCATCTACATCTTCAAGACCTTGCCCTTCATCGTGCACATTAGTAGGTTTAATAACTTCTGGTTTTTCAACCATCTCAAGTGCAACAGTATTATCTTGATCACCCATCTTATGCAAACTTTTATGGTTTGTAAAGATGATCTCACAGCCTGGTAAATCCTTGCTAACGTAGTAGCAGCAAGGATATCCGGGAACTAGAGCTCCTTTCTCATTCCTCATATTGTCAAGAGCTTTTAAATTATCCATTTCATGAGTTACAAGTGCTTGGAGGATGTTTGTAGGAGTCAACCTATATTGTGCATCCATTCCACTTGTAATAGCTTCATGTCTAGCGGATTTTTGGATCAAACTAAGCTTAGAAACCATACCTGATAGTTGCTGTCTAGTAGGAACAAAAGCAGCATCATTAGGACTTAGCTTTGTCTTGCTTTGCACACTAGGAGATGGACTCACAACCTGCTCAACCACAGCTACTGCCCCTTCCTTTGCTTTACCATCTTGTCGTGTTGACGAACTAGTTTCTTGAGTGTTTAGCTCCTATGAATCATCAACATAATTTTCTTCACCTTCATCATACTCTTCTACTTAGTCAGCCCATGTCTTACACTTAGATCTAGATGCCTCCTGTAGCTCGTTTAAATTCTGGACAGGTTCATCATTCAACTTATCTTCACTTATCATGTCAACATGTTCTTGTCTTGTGTGGCCAGCCCCTCCTTTTGTTTGTTTTGTTGCCGACGACATCATGGATAAAGCTTGCTGGATGTTTGAAACTTGCAACATGTTGCCAAATCGATCAAATAAATCATTGGAGGGGATATCATGTTTGGATGTATTCAAACCAACCCCAACTATGCCATTGTTTTCTTTCACCTCTTGAAGAGACAGTCCTTTCGTTGGATTATGCAAAAACCCAGACAAAAATTGCAAAAGATTCATGCTCTCCAGAATTTTAGCTTCAATTGTAGTAAGGTTAACATTAGCAGGTGCAATAGAGTTACTGGAAACTACCACAAGCTGCCCATTCTTATCTGTTGAATCCTTCTCTATGTTGGCACTTGTTAGCTGATCCTCCACCATCAGAACATCATAAGCATTTGTACTACAAAAATTCTTGTCACCAACAGATCGATTTGGAGAAAGAATTCCAACGGAGGCCTTCTTTTTGCGTGTTACTAAACTCCAACCTTCCTCTCTATTCACATCCACTCCTTCCAAGCTACTAGAGTTTGCAGCCTATTCCAGTATCTCATTAGGATTAGTAGATGCATCATTAGCATAATCCTCCTGTATAGTTAAATTTCCAGTAGATCTAGGAGATAACATGATTTGCCCAAATTTCACTAAAGCCTTGTACTTCTGCTTAGCTGATTCTGGCGTCCCAGTTTCCTACATAAGAGCCGTTTTTACTTCAGTATTGGCATGATCAGCTATAGGTTTTTGTTGTTGATTACCATCTGTAATTACTGCCTTAACACCTTTAAGTGTTGCACTATCCAAAGCAACAACACCTTCAACATCTTGCCCCTCATCATGCACACCAGTAGCTTTTAAAACTGCTTGTTTTTCAGCTATTTCAATTGCACTAGTAGGTCGATCACATAACCCAGTTTTCTTCTCCTGCGCAACTGTTTCTGTTAGGGATTTTAGAAAATATGCAAGCAGCAAGAAGGTTGAAAAATAGGATTGAAAAATTGTCTCTTAAATTTTATTAATCATAGGGCTTTAAATAGCCAAATAAATGAAGTAGTAGACTCCTCCTAAAACTAGATTACTAGACTCTTACTATAATTAAAATTATGAGTCTTCTAGCAGACTCCTCCTAAAACTAAACAACTAATTATTCTAGAAAACAGTAGCAGTAACATATGCAAAATCCAACACTCCTCCTTGCTTCTGTTGCTGCAGTCTAAAGAAGGTCATCCTCAATTCCTTCTTCTGCTATTAGTGTTTGTGCATGAGCATCTTTGAACTTGCACACTTATGTAACATGACCTTTTTGTTTGCAATTTCCACATAATGCATCAGGTCTCCACCAACAAAATTTTTCCAAGTGTGTTTTCTTTTTGCAATATTTGCAATAAGGATAATCGACTTTTTCTTTGTGTTTCGCATAAAAAATACCTTCAATAACTTTGTCTTGTCTGAAGGCCCTTCCTTGCTCTTGTGCTTGAAGAGCACTTATTAATTCTGCAACAGAGATGGTATAGAGATCTTTAGACTCTTCCAGAGAAGAAATTTTGGATTCAAATCTCTCGGGAATTGTCACAAGAATTTTTTCAACTATCCTGTCATCTTTGAAATCCTCGCCAAGTAACCTGATTTTATTGACAATTAAAGAAATTCGGTCAGAATACTTAGCGATGGTCTCATCATCTTGCATTCTAAGAGATTCAAAATCTCTTTTCAAATTTAAAATCTGATTTTGTCTGCCTCGTTCACTTCCTTGATACTCCTGTTTGAGTGTTTCCCAAGCTTCTTTTGCTGTCTCACATGCAATGATTTTAGAGAAGATTGAATCTGCAACTGAATTTTGTATTATAGTTTTGGCTTTGTATTTTTTTGTTTTCTCATCTGAATGAGCTTTGATTTGGGCAAGGGTCGGATTTGGAGGAAGTGGTTGTATAAGTCTGTCTTCCATTACAACTTCCCACAGATCATAAGCTTCAAGATAAGATTTCATCTTCACTGACCAAATCTGATAATTTTCACCAGTGAAGGTTTGTGGGGTATTCAAAGAGAGACCGTTGCTTGCCATTGTTAAAAATTTGGTTAAAAATCGGTATGGATAAAAGTGGGTATGATTTAAAAGTGGTTGAAATTGGTTGTTTTTCAGCGAATTCAGAGATCCGTCAAGATCAATGGAGGGTCTGATACCACTGTTAGGGATTTTAGAAAATATGCAAGCAGTAAGAAGGTTGAAAAATAGGATTGAAAAATTGTCTCTTAAATTTTATTAATCATAGGGCTTTAAATAGCCAAATAAATAAAGTAGTAGACTCCTCCTAAAACTAGATTACTAGACTCTTACTATAATTAAAATTATGAGTCTTCTAGCAGACTCCTCCTAAAACTAAACAACTAATTATTCTAGAAAACAGTAGCAGTAACAGATGCAAAATCCAACACTCCTCCTTGCTTCTGTTGCTGCAGTCTAAAGAAGGTCATCCTCAATTCCTTCTTCTGCTATTAGTGCTTGTGCATGAGCATCTTTGAACTTGCACACTTATGTAACATGACCTTTTTGTTTGCAATTTCCACATAATGCATCAGGTCTCCACCAACAAAATTTTTCCAAGTGTGTTTTCTTTTTGCAATATTTGCAATAAGGATAATCGACTTTTTCTTTGTGTTTCGCATAAAAAATACCTTCAATAACTTTGTCTTGTCTGAAGGCCCTTCTTTGCTCTTGTGCTTGAAGAGCACTTATTAATTCTGCAACAGAGATGGTAGAGAGATCTTTAGACTCTTCCAGAGAAGAAATTTTGGATTCAAATCTCTCGGGAATTGTCACAAGAATTTTTTCAACTATCCTGTCATCTTTGAAATCCTCGCCAAGTAACCTGATTTTATTGACAATAAAAGAAATTCGGTTAGAATACTTAGCGATGGTCTCATCATCTTGCATTCTAAGAGATTCAAAATCTCTTTTCAAATTTAAAATCTGATTTTGTCTGCCTCGTTCACTTTCTTGATACTCCTGTTTGAGTGTTTCCCAAGCTTCTTTTGCTGTCTCACATGCAATGATTTTAGAGAAGATTGAATCTGCAACTGAATTTTGTATTATAGTTTTGGCTTTGTATTTTTTTGTTTTCTCATCTGAATGAGCTTTGATTTGGGCAAGGGTCGGATTTGGAGGAAGTGGTTGTATAAGTCTGTCTTCCATTACAACTTCCCACAGATCATAAGCTTCAAGATAAGATTTCATCTTCACTGACCAAATCTGATAATTTTCACCAGTGAAGGTTTGTGGGGTATTCAAAGAGAGACCGTTGCTTGCCATTGTTAAAAATTTGGTTAAAAATCGGTATGGATAAAAGTGGGTATGATTTAAAAGTGGTTGAAATTGGTTGTTTTTCAGCGAATTCAGAGATCCGTCAAGATCAATGGAGGGTCTGATACCACTGTTAGGGATTTTAGAAAATATGCAAGCAGTAAGAAGGTTGAAAAATAGGATTGAAAAATTGTCTCTTAAATTTTATTAATCATAGGGCTTTAAATAGCCAAATAAATAAAGTAGTAGACTCCTCCTAAAACTAGATTACTAGACTCTTACTATAATTAAAATTATGAGTCTTCTAGCAGACTCCTCCTAAAACTAAACAACTAATTATTCTAGAAAACAGTAGCAGTAACAGATGCAAAATCCAACATTTTGATGATCATTACTCTGCTCCTTCCTAGTACTAATGTGCCCATCAACTGTAGTAGCAACCTTAGCTTGAACACGATCAACACCGGGGCCTTAGCAATTTGCTTTTCCTCCTCCAACTCCTGAGAAACATTCTTCACAGTTGTAGCTTTAGAACCTGCTATTTTTTCAGCACTTACAACAGTCATTACACCTCGATCATTAATTGTTTGAACCTCAAGAGAATTAAGTGCAATATTATGATTTTGTGGAGCAGAACCAATAGCCTGGTAAATCCTCGCTAAAGTAGTAGCAGCTGGAATGTCAGGGGGGAGTTTAGAAATAGGTTTCTGTTGATCCCTATTCAGTTTCCCAATTTCTATAGCATCAACCTTACCACTCCTACCTCTTTGATCAACCAGAGTAACCTCTTGTTGTTCATTACCATTTGTATCCAGAATCAAACCAGTACCATGACCAACAACACTAGCTGGGACAGTATGCACAGCAACAACAGTCTCTATCACACTAGTATTAGGATTGTCCTTCTCCAATGTTGCGCCTACCACAAAACGTGTGAAGCCCTTCCTTGTTCAACATCAACCAAGTTCCCTATAAATTTATCAAGCTCCAAATTTTGTTGTTTCTTTGCATTCAAAAAGTCCCTAACATCACCTTGAATTCAAATTTTGTTGTTTCTTTGCATTAAAAAGTCCCTGGCATCACCTTGTTTCAGCATCAAGTCTGAAGCAACCTTAAATTATGTTTTTTCTGACTAGATTGACCAAATAGGTCAAGTTTTCATCTTTGGTTGATAAATCAAGTCTATTTTTTTAATAATACCCCAAGATGGCGTCATAAGTATTTACAAAGTGAATGAGTTGCTAAACAACATTTATCAATCAAGTTTTTACAACCATCTAGGCATGAAGGTGCGCATAGCAGACTTGAAGTGCCAACATGTTGCTAAAACATGACTTATTTAGGAATTACGTTTTTCTGATTTGACTATTCCATGTTTGATTTGTTGAATGAATAAGTAAAACATGACTAGACATGACCCCTTTTTCTTAGTCTTTTCTTTCAACCCTGAAGTTTTCAGTTTCTCTACCTGAATTTTTAGTTGTTCACTTAGAATTCTTTCGCATTATTTTCCTTGATTGGTTATATTGTTTCATGAAATAACAGTATTTTCTTAATCAACAATCACACTATAAGAGCATCAACATAGAGATTTGTTTTTAGTTTTCCTGATTTGTAGCTTATTTATAAAATCCTTACAGTTCTCAATTTTCAAAGGTACTAAAACTTTTAACATATTTATTCATCCTTTATTGTAAAACTTAAGGTTGTTACTTGGGATATAGGCCAATGAAATGGTGGATGTGAGAAATTATTCAGACGGATTATAAAAATAATCTTCAAAAGTAGATTGACTAATATGTTTTTATTCACTTATGTTCATTTCTTGTTCATTGCTATACTAATATCTTTTGGTTGACTATATATGTATATCAATTTGGTGTATGCACCTGATTATGGCACCTGGTAAGCAGTGGATGAAATTTATTCATGATCGACTTGATAACGCTTACATACTTGGGGTGGAGAACTTTCTGGATTATGATTTTAAAAGATTGAGAGAAACACAAGAAATACGTTGTCCATGCGTCAAATGATGTATTGAAATTTCAGGAACACATGAGCTGGTTAGGTCACATTTAATACACGAAATCGTCCAAAATTATACCCTTTGGTATCACCATGGGGAGAGATGAGGTGAGTCTTCTTTAGATTATGAATTTGTAGATGATAATATCAATAAAGAGGGTGATGGTGAGGATGAAATACATGAAATTTTAAGAGATTTATATCCCATTTTGAAGGAGACAATATGAACAATGATGGTGATTGGCAATTTGAGGAGGAACCAAATATTGAAGCAAAAAGATTCTATAGGATCATAGAAGATTTTGAGCAACCATTGTACCAAGATTCAAAAGTTTCTAATCTTTCTACTTTGGTAAAGTTGCTTCATATCAAAAGTATAGGCAATTGGAGTAACGCGTCATTTACAATGTTGTTGAAGCTCTTGAAGGAAAATTTATTGCCGTATGGATCAAACTTGCCAGATTCATATTATGAAGCAAATAAGGTAATTCGACACCTAGGGCTTTCTTACAAGAAGATTGATGCATGTAAGAATGATTGTATGTTATATTAGAAGGATGACAAGTCTCTTGAGTCTTGCAAAGTTTGTGGTGCATCTAGATGGAAGGAGCATTTCTTTACTGAAAAATTTAAGGTATGATTTCATAGCTATTTATTAACATCATTTTTAACTTAGGAGACAAGTACAAGAAATTCGATCAATAGGTCTAAGTTGAGTATGCCTCATCGTACGGGTAGTAAACTAATTAGGGAGATCATTTATGAATTGGTGAGTAAATCTTATAAATCTATTAAGAAACCTCATATTTGTTACAAAAGTTTCTTTGACTTGTTTATTGTAATGTGAAGGGAGGTAAAGATGGTAATCCACCAGATGTGGCAACTATTTTTTTTAGACTCGTAAGAAGAACAACAAGTTTGTCGAACCTGAAACCAATGAGAATATATATATATATATATATATATATATAAATTTCAATTTATATTATTTATTTATTATGTTATATTATTTTAATTTTTTTTTTTTATGTTACAGGATAAAATCAAAGAATTGGTGCAATCTGAATCATCTCTTACAAACATTGAGGTTGTAGAAAGGTGCTTCAGACCTCAACGAAATAGTCATGTAGTTGGATTTGGTGTTGAAATAACTGATAAGGAGTTGAAAGGTGGTAACTCCTCTAAAGATGCATTTTTGAAAAAGCTGAATGCTATTGTAAAAAAGAATGAATCACTAAAAGGACGTATGGAAGGGCTAGAGAGTAAGTATGATGAGCTAGGGAGTAAATACGCACAACTTGCAAAGATAGTGTTTGATCAGTCTTCATCACTATCTTCAAGTGATCAATAGATTGAATCATATAATGGGTTAGTACGTTAAAAATCCTATTTTACTCTATAAAGCGTACCTTTATAGTAACCTAATTTTGGTCCTTTTGGTTTCTTCCACATGCCTTAAATTAAATATTCGATTTGTGCTTTTGTATTTTCCTGTTTATTCCGGTATTTTTTTAATTTGTGATGTATCACCATAAGACGTTGTCAGACGGGTATTTATTTAGATTGTTCTATGTGAAAAAAAAGAGACAATAATTAGTAATTTTTCTTTCTTCAGTGAATAGCTTCACACATGAACTCTGTGGAGAAACTAAAATCTCAATGCATTAGAATAGCTAATGTTTTGTGCAGCAGTGCTATGATTTTTGTGACTTGGTGCATTCTTTTTGCTATTCACTAAATATGGTTGGTAAATAGATACGTAACTAACATGTATATCATTATTTCTAAAATGTATAATAGGATCTCATGCAAACTGGATGATAATTCTTAGCTCCAATTCTAAAGGTCTAAATCTTGATGCTTTCTAGCTATTTATGCAGTTAAACTTGCAGGGGCAGTTTTGTCACGCCCCAAAACCGAGGGAGGGGACCGACGCCTAACCGAGTGACCCGTTCAAGCATGCCTGATTAGCTTTTCCTACCCGACTCGTTTCTCCATGTGTTAATAACATACATTATTTATATGAGGTAGCAAGAGATAAATCAAAAGCATATATATATATTCATAACATTAAGTCCATTTTCCTCTTTCACCGTTACCAACGTTAGAACTTTTAAAACATACATACTAATTACAATATTCATGATACGTAATCACGATTACGATTAAATCCAACAACTACCCAAAATATATATATACACAACCCACATAAGTGTCTACGGAGCCTCTAAGAGTATGGAGAAATGAACATAGGCCTGTCGGCGACAAGGCCCCGGCTATACCTCAAAAAGGGACAACATGTACAAAGGAGATCAACATGTAACTACACACGACCCTCGGAGGAAATGGGGCTCACCAAAACTGCTGAAGGGAGGAGGAGAAAGCGCCACTATCGACGATCGACGCTACTTGCTACAGAACCGCCTACATCCATTTAAAAAGATGCAGCACCCCTGGCAAAAGGGACGTTAGTACCATTGAATAGTACTAGTATGTATGATCAAACTCTACTCTAGACAGGATAAACATCAACATGCAATGATACAAATAGAAACATCATATAACAATTCACCGAAGTAGGGGAAAACACAAATAAGAGTCACCATGTTTCTTATCACGTTTTGCCATCTTTTGGTTAATAATATTTTAAGTTCAAATGTTATTATTATTATTATTACTAAACCACCGTGTCGTTGTCACACGGAGTCCGGTCTTGGCCCGACCGGCTAAGCCATCCTAGGTGAGGCACCAACAACATCATAACTCATATCATCACCGTGGCATTTTCACACGGAGTCTGGTATCTCACTGGCTGGGCCCTCTCAACTGAAACAGTGAGGCAATAATCAATATCATATCTCATATCATCACCGTGGCATTTTCACACGGAGTCCGGTATCTCACCGGCTGCGCCATCTCAACTGAAACAGTGAGGCAATAACCAATATCATATCTCATATCATCGCCGTGGCATTTTTACACGGAGTCTGGTATCTCACCAGCTGGGCCATCTCAACTGAAATAGTGAGGCAATAATCAATATCATATCTCAATCTGAATGCCTCCATGTGTACGACATGTAGTCCGATCCCGGACCGATCGGCTAGGCCATCTCACCCTAGGACATCACCCATCATTTCTTTGATCTTTTAGTTCACTTTTATCATTTTCCATCTTTTTATTCACATATCATATCATTTCGCTCTTGTGATTCATATTTCATATCATTTCAATCCTTTGATTCATATTTCATATCATTTCAATCCCTTGATTAATATTTCATATCAATTCGATCTTTCACATCTACCACAACCATCACATAAGAGGATTTGCACACGTAGTAAAAGAAGGAGCATAATGATCACAAGTCATACCCTTAAATAGCATAATGATACGGGAGTAACATAGAACGGCATAGAAGCAAATATTTCCCAACTTTACACATAAGGCACATAAATTCCATAGAGAATCAAACAAGAGAATCATACCCGGAAAGTGAACACCAATAGGTTTATCCTACGAAGATTAGAGTTAGCCATACATACCTCGATTTGGGATTTTCCCTTAGATTTCTACCACAATTCCCCAGACCTTCTAGCACCTTCAATCTAGTTCACAATGTGGCATAATTGAACTTAGAATTAGGAATAATGTTCATGTCTTGAACTCACTTGAGCATTCTATCAAACACTAGGTGTTCCTCTAGATTAAATGGCCCCTTTTTAGTGAAAGATTACTCTAACCCATTTTCCTTCACTAGATTATGACTAGTTGGTTACATGCATGCAAGATTCCTACCCCCATATTCATGAACTCACCTAACCATGTTTCATTTTAACAAAAAAATGGAAATTAAGGTTGGTGGGGTAGAAGCTTACCTCTTGTCGTGAAGAAAATGGTGTCCTACTCGATCAATTCAGGCCTGAGCAGTGATGGAGGATCAAATCTAATGAATTTGGGACTCTCTCTCACTAGAACCCACTCTCTCCTCTCTCTATTTTATCAGAATATGGTTGAAAATAAGAGGGATGGGTGTTATATTGGCTTGGGGGTCGGGTTTTACAAATTAGAAAATAGGAGCCCCGATGCATCTTTGCGGTTCGGAATGCGATCGCATTCCAGTTATGCGGTCCGCAAACCTGCCACATTATTCGCCTTCAGCTGGGCCAAAAATAAAAGGGAACTGCCCAGGTATGCGGAAACTATGCGGTCCGCATACCTGTTATGCGATCGCATAGTGCGCCACATGATTCCCTCTGCAAAAACTCAAGTGCAATAAGCGACAAATTATGCGACCCACATACATGATATGCGATCGCATTTTGGGCCGCATATCTGTCCTCAAAATGGACAGCAATATGTTCAATTATGCGACCACTATGCGGTCCGCATACTTGATATGCGATCGCATAGTGGACCGCAGATTCGCACAAACTTTAAAAATTCTATCCTCTAAGTCTTGGGGTACTTTTCACTCCAAAAAGGTCCGATTTAAGAACACATGGGGATCAGTCTGGGCATCATTTTTAGTCAAAAACTTTACGGGTCTTTACATCATCCCCCACTTAAGATCATTCGTCCTCGAATGAGGATTAGGGTATTACTTGGGTTTGAAAATACTATATGCCAACCCCCAAATTTAACTAACTGCTAATTTTTCTAAATATTTGCAGAGTTTCCTTTGTAATTAGGCCTATCCACCTATCAGAGAGCCCCCGAAACACACTTCAACGAATTCCACATAATTCAGTTAACACAATAACACGCAAATGTAGTACAAATTAAGGATTAATAAAAGAACGGGGGATTAGGGGAGTGGGGTGGATCTACATAATATGACATGTAATGCAATTATTTAGAGATAATCAACTTCATAAACGACTACCTAACTTATTCAAACAAATGGGGGTACTTCTTTTTCATTTCATTCTCCGCTTCCCATGTGCCTTCCTCGAGTCACAGGCTTTGCCATAACACATGCACGGAAACAATCCCAATTCCCTAGACTTATCTAACAAGGATGACAACTAGATACCTCGCATACGCTAACTATCCATTAACCTTGCCTTTAATAATTTCCACCGGGATGATACATAAAGGATCTCCAACTACCTTCTTAGACATAGACAAATGAAGACACAAAATATATGAGGGACAGCTATGTGGAAATATCATACTCCTAGTGCAGCCTAATGGGAAATGTGCTTATGAACCCTTCAATACCAATTCACATAACATTTTCAGGGAAATTTTGAGAATAACCTGCTCACCCTCATAAATTCTAAATCTCTACGAGAACACCCAAACCAAACTTGTGATGACCTTCAACAATTTATCTAAGATGTGCTATCATGAATTGACCATAAAATTACCTATCGAACATATGTGATCACACAGTGATACTTTCTCTTGGACACGTTTGAACCTTCAATATCAAATGGATCTAATACAATGAGGAACAACGGAGTTCAAGATTGGGCTTGAATTATTCAGGAATTCATTAATGTGCTGAGCAGAGTATTTCATGAGGTTATATGCTAAGAGACACGAGGATATCTACTAACGATGTTGACATGGTTTAATCATGGTGACGACATCAATTATCAAATAAATGAATCATAGTGGTGACTACTATTCTTAGATGAGGTGGACACCATGTACGTGATCTTGAGATTTGAAAGAACTGGTCAAGTATGATACACCAGTTGTGTCCCTGAGTGTAAGGTAAGTAGTTCAGCTCAAGTAATAAGACTCTTACAACATGGGTGTGTTCGAGGCCACAAAAGAAATACGTGGAATTTGATTCCACTCACAAGGACTCTATGCCACAAGCTCATGAGGATGGAGAAGAAGTTATTCATTTATGAAACTATCATAGTTCAAACAATTTAACCCTTCTCGACATCTGATCCCGCAAAGGATGATTAGAGGTACGATAACTGGTCATTAGAATCAATGTACTTATGGTATGTGCAGAAATTTTGAAGCGTCTATTCTCAATTCTCTTACGGGCGAAACCACATAGCTAGGACGTCCTACCATTGGGGTGAAATCATGTATTGGCTAGAAGGGTTCGAATAGTTGATGTAACGCTCCGAGGGAAAAGACAATTAAAACTCCTACCCTCCCTAAGGAGGTGGAATTCTAGGGGTAGCAAAACTCCCCGCACATGACAATGACATTGCCAATAATTCTAGAAGCCAAGTGAGAAAAGGCCATGTAACCCATCCAATCCGAACCATTTAAGACTTTGAACTGGGGACACACTTGATATAAACTTGAGTTCGAACCATGGCAATATCAGCTCAAAGTATAGGGAAATCATCACTTTTGGAACCCACGAGACGAGTACATGTAGCCCTAGAAAATCGTCAACAATGGCGAGAAAGTACTTAAAACCATTACGAGTTAGTGTAGTATAAGGCCTCAAAGTGTCCATATGAATAAGTTTGGAAGGGTGAGGAATCTTAATGCACTTATCGGAGAAAATATCTTGAGTTGTCTAGTCACATGGACAAGCATAGCAGGTAGATGATTGTTTAGGAGAAAATCTTACAAGGAGTACGAGCAATATCTTCTTATTCTAACATAAGGAATATGTCCCTATCCTTGATGCCATGAGATTTCCTCTTTTATGCCATAAGTCATAAAATTAGATTCACAAGGAGAGTTACCAGATGAAATAGATAGTAAGGCAGTACAACTAAGAGCACCATTTGGAATCAACAAGCTTAAACAGAGTTGAAGACAATAGAAGTCTGTAGTAAAGGGATATTTACCCACTCTCAGAGGGCTTGTAGAGTACATAAAAGTAAGATTAATTAAATCAAATCCTATAGTCGGATAACTAGTCGAGAAATTGAGATAACATCGTATTGAAAAATATGGGAAATGACACATGATGCAAGGTAAATGAAGAGAAGGTAAGAGAGCCTATAGAAATGACCTTTACCTTGTAACCACTAGGAAGGGTGATAATATACGGGGCTACGAGAAGTTAAATTTTGGAAAGGAGTTCTCTATATGTAGTCACATGATGCGTAGCTCCAGAATTCAAGAATTCAACTATGTTTAGCAACTCTACTTCACAATGAAGTATTACAACACCTTTCTACAAAACCAGCTATTACCAGCGAAATTAGGGGAGATGCAATAAGACTTGGCCGAGAGAAAGGCTTGACATATGAATGTGTTACTAGGTGTATTGCTCCTTGGTCAACCCAAACCAAAAGGCGTGAGTTAGACTTATAAGAGGATTGTCGGACTAGCACATGCGTAGATAATCCATTGACCAGATTTATCGAAGTATTTTCAAAATAGAGCTACTCCTTATGGGTCAAATTTCAACCTCTAAGGACACTGTTTTTGAGGGGTACGTGATTAAGAAGGGATAGTATAGTTGATAATGGATGAAGCAAGTTCATAGCTAAAGTAAGAGGATGGATTGACTTGCCTCCGCCACCTATAATTTCATATCGTTGTTTAGTTATGTCAAAACACTGAAGGTCTTACTTGTGATGACCCAAATGGTCATCCTAAGTAATTTTAGTTATATCTATGTTCCGAGGCTCTGAAAGCCTTCGTTGATCTCACCTCGATATACGTGTGCAGACCGAGCGTGTCGCCGGGAAGTCTTTATATTGAAAATTGGATGAAAAATGGAATTTTTGATAATTAAATGAATAAAGTTGACTTTGGCCAGCATTTTTGGTAAACGGAACCGGACCCGTGATGTGACGGTCCTGGAGGGTCCGGGTCCCAAGCCGGAGAAATGAATTTTTAAAGAAAATTGTTTCTGAGAATAATAAAAAATTCTGAAAGTGAGTAATTATGTGAAAGCCGTATTACCGGGCCCGTATTACATTTCCGGAGCCCGGAACAGGTTTATTATATGTTAATTGTCCTATCTGTGAAATTTGGTGTAAAACGGACTTGATTTGATTGGTTTCGGATCCAAATGAGGAAAATTGGAGTTAATGAAGCTTTGAATTTTTTTTTAAAGAATTTGAAATTTGACTTGAAAGGTGAGTTTATGTTCCCGAGGTCCGAATGAAATTCCGGGACCGGGAGTAGTTCCGTTGTGTCATTTATAACTAGTCTGCAAAATTTGAAGTCATTCCGAGTTGTGTGGGTCGGTCCGGCGCATCGTCATAAAATCTTAGAATTTCAAGTTCTTAAGTGTTGAATTTAGGGGTTTTGGAGGGTGATTCTGAGTTTTAACTTGGTATTGAGTGTTCCGTGAGCTCGAGCAAGTCCGTTTAATTGGGACTTGTTGGTATTTTTGGACGGGGGCTCGGGTGGGCCAAGGTACCTCCCAGACCCCGCGCGAGGCCAAAAACCAGCAAAAACCACTGCTGGTGCACAACAGCTGGTGTGAACGCAGGTGCGGTTGCCCAGCCACAGGTGCGGGACCGCACCTGCGGTCCCAGCCTCGCAGGTACGATCCCCTGCCCCCTTGCCCAAAGTCCACAGGCGCGAGATTCAGACCGCAGGCACGTGACCGCAGGTGCGGTCCAGCCTTCGCTGGTGCGACTTCCATCGCAGGCGCGGCCCCCTCTCCGCAGGAGCGGGACCGCTGGTGCGACTCCCAACTCCGCAGGTGCGAGCCCAGGGTCCCAGGCCCTTCTTCCGCAGGGGCGATCATTTCCCTCGCAGGTGCGAGACCGCACCTGCGGTCCTAAGGTCGCAGGTGCGGAAACCTCTGTTGGCAGCCCCTCTTAAATGCATTATGTCTAGATATTTCCGATTCGGAGTTGGTCGAGAGGAAAGGCTGTGATTGAGGCTGGACTTGCATTTTCTTTGGAGCCGAGGTAAGTGTTTGGCTTAACCTCAACTTGAGGGATTAGGTATAGAGTCTTATTTGCTATGTACAACTCATGTCCAACGTATAGGCGTGGTGACAAGTGCCTATGCGTTGCGGTCAAGCATGCCTGTGAGTCAATTGTGATGAAACTTACTGTGTTCTTATTATTCTCCGCATTATGAGTGATTGGTGAATTGAAAGTGATACCTTGATGTTGTTTCATGACGTGGAGAGTTATTGAGTTATTTGTTTCAGTTGAGGCTTACATTGTTGAAATTGTATTTCTGATGCGAGGTTGGTTATAGCTGAGACCCTTGTCGGGCATTTGT